>JABFPD010000048.1:2906-17990 GCA_022817545.1 Cremastobaeus sp. ZL-2020 | reverse complement strand
TTGAATTTGAATTTCACTTTTACTTTTATTTTGATAGCATATCATTTAAATTATTCAAAATAAGAATAGAAAAATTATTGTCTTGGAAGGTTTCGTTCTATTTATTTTTATTTTTAACCAAATTTTTAGTTTTATTTTTATGTTAAACATTTCTTTATGTTTAGGGAGTACAAATGCAGACCACACCTATGTCAATGTCGGCGCTATATGCCGAAAACAACGCGGATATTGCGCAAGCACTGGCACAGTGGACGCGAAAAACCAATAACGTCAAACATTTAATACCGTCAGCCAGGAAATACCCGTTAAGGAATTTTGATTCTTATAACTACGATATCAATAATCACATCAACATTTTTTAATTTTTTATGCAGAATCTCAGTGCGAAAATTTTAATTTTCTGACGCATTTATTTTTTCCTTTTTTCATTCTTATCACACTGAAATTGTCTGAAATTTATAAATACATCTTTATTGATGGAACGTTAATTTCACAATATATTATATAAAACAAGAAATTATTGTAATTCATATATAAGTGGTTTTGTAAGGTTTAATGTTAACATTCAAAAGTTATTCTCACTTATATTTAGTTATTTAAGAATTATGTACATTTAGTTGGCATCTTTTGCGCCACGATCAACGTGATAAATTGTTACTCAGATGCATACAATATCATGTATCTGTAAAATGCACATATTCATCTCTACCAATTTAAACTTCAGTTCATTTTTAGAAAATGACAGAAGATTTTGATGTCGGTTAAAACATCAAAGGCAATTCCTCTTTGTTATTGTATTATATGTAAGAATTATTTTTAATTTAAAGTCAGTTTTGTTTTAAATGTTCCCAACTATTATTGTTATATATTTTGCATTTATGATGATTTTATAAACGTTGGCAATGTATCCATATAATATGTTATACTTATCAGATGATTTTTTTATTGCTTTCTCCATCTAACTGAAATATTGCATTTATATATAATGGTAGTAGTATTTAAAATATGTAATTTATTTGATCTTTTTATATGCTTCAGATTAGTTTCATTTCCTCCTTCTTTTATAAAATATATAATGTCAAATTAAAATAGAGGAATTCCCTTAAGATCTTCATTGCATGATTCCTTTATAATTTTGAATTCAAATTTTCTTTGAATCTTCTTTGAAAAAATGGCATACCTTTTCTTTTTTTTCCAGCTGGAATTAATAAATATTCAATATTTGACGGTGCATTTATTTTTATCAACTGATAATTAATAAAATTAAAATCATGTTAAATTTGAATATATGTATATGTACATGATTTGCTAAATTTTTATTGACGCAAAAGAGTATAAATATTCATATACTTTAATTTACTCTCTTGTATTTTACTTTAGTCTGCAAGTTTATATACATAGAAAATTATTAATCAATTATGATTTTTATATAAATTTTTCGAATTTTGTTGACATAATTATTTTATTATTTTATGCTAAAGTTACATACATTCAAACGTCTGAACAGTAATGTTATGTGCTTAGCTGTTTAATTTCTCAATTAAGTCATCCATGTGTGTAAATGTACTAATGTGGCATAATAATTCTATTTGTATTATACCGTAAAATTATTGACTAGTTTATTTCGTTGCAAAATAATACTCTCGTGGGTATTTTAATGCAATAACTTTGTTTTTATATCAATTCAACAAAGAATAAAATGTCTTGTTATATAACATATGGCTACTAATTGGGCTTAAATAACGTAAAAACATTTTTATGACTATTTTTGTATCCATAATGACAATTACATACACTGAATTTAATGCTGAATTGTCTCGTAATAATAGTGCAATTGGTTTTTACTGAAAAGATATTGTTTTATATATAATATATATCTACATTGTAATGATGAATATAATATCCTTGTTCAATAAACGTAAATATACACATGTTACTTTTAACTCTATTATGTTTTCCATTCAAAATGTACATTATTTACAAATATAAATAACTGCAACTGATTACAATTTAAGTTGTATCATTATATCATTATATCCTATTTGAATTAAAAGCTACTATTTTTTATCAAATATCAATGCTTTAGAATATTTATCATGCATTCCGAAGTTACATAAAGTTAAAGTTATTTGGGAGTTACTTAAATTTGATTAATCTTATTCTTGTTTAACTTTGCAATAGTATTCGGGTCCATTTTGACCCAATTCACGTCTGATTTTATCTCATTTTATTGTCTTACAGAGTATATTCACTTCCGTAACTTCTATCCCTTCTTTAACCCATAAAGCAGTGAAAATTTATCTCTGACTCCCCTTGGTTAAGGTTTTAAGAAGAATCAGATATGATATTAACTGAAATTTGCAACCGAAAATTCATAGCACAGCAATGAAATTTCCATACAAAATATTAACAAATCTACATGAAAATTCAGATATGAATTATCGGGAATAAACTGAAAAAATTGTAAAGAAACAAAATTCAACACTATGATTCTTCACAAAACCTTAACGAGGGCTTTGCACTCGATTCGTATTATCAAAACTGGGAAAATTTTATTCTTATAGCTTCCTGTGTGGTTAAAAAGCATCGTTCTTTAACTAATCGTAATCAAATCCATTTATGAAAAATAAACATAATCAAGTTATCATTACATCTGATTTTTTATTAAATAACAGCTCATAATACTTATATTTTACAAACGTGATTACGTTGATATACATTAATTGAAATAAACCCTTTTTTAAGTCAAGTAGAGAATCACAGAGATTCATTATTGCAATTTCAGTTACAAAAAAAATATTTTTAATCGTTATAAAACTTTAGTTATCTTTGAAAGCAATTATGAAATTCTATGCGATTTTTGAAAAATTGAATTCATATATTCTACAAAAATGGTCCCCGTTTTGATATTAAGAATCCAGCACAAAGTTGGAGTGAAATTTTCGTTTTTAAGGACTTTATGGGTTAACCAACAAATTTAATGAGGATATCTAAAAATGACAATTTTCTGTGGTTGAGTCCAGTTGAACTTGAAAACCGGTTTTGTTCGCCAAAAACGGAGATCATTAGGAGGTTTAATTTTATTCATTATACAAAGTAAAATTCATGATACCAGTAGTATAGAAGGCTAGACAACAACACAGCTCTGATTTACAACTAAATTTAAAATCTATTCGTTTAATCATTATTTCAAGAAAAGAATCAAATTGAAATTTCCCGTTATTCACTAGTCGTCTTTCATTTAAAGATCCATTAAAAATAATAACTTATTAATTAGATCAAATTAGTATTTATTATATATCTTGACAATGAAACTTTGAACATATATTTCTAAAAATTATTTCTAGATATTAATTATTATAAAATTCAAACAGAATTTTGTATTTAAGTAATTAAATTGGTCATATGCGACCAAATCTTTACAATTTATATGTTTTGATAAACTGATAATTTACTAAATTAAAACAGCATAATTTAAATAAAACAACTTGCAGCAAGTAGATTCATATTGAATGTGGCTACTTCTACTAGCTAATTTTAGTCAAATATGTGTTCAATTTTCTTCTGTAATATTTTAATCACGTTGTTAGTTGTAGGTTTAATCTTTGAAAAACCAAAACTAGTTTTATTTAACTTTTCGAACAGACTGGATTTATTACTTTTAAAATTGTAAATATGCTACATATATATCTTTCTTACAAATACAAATATATTGAATAACGTTTAAGGTCAACATCTGAATTAAACTTCAAATGTTAACCAGTCAATAAGAGGCAGATCAAATCTTAAGCAGTTGAAAGTTTTTCTGTCTTAGGTAATTTAGTTTCCATTACTATCCGGTAAGCTCTTTTAGATGAAGTGCATCTTGGACATTGAAGGTCGTACAAATAAATTGTATCACAACCTTCGCAGTGGATCATCATGTTGTCCTAGGTCAAAAAGTTCTTATGTTAATTTATGTACAATAACAAACAAATTATTAATGAATTAAATTTACAGACAGAAAGATAAAATTTTTAGCTTGAAATTAAAGAAAGAGTACTTACTTGCTGTAAATACAGAAGTAATTGACCAAAAATAAAGTATTTGGTTAGACCTGAGAAACTGATCCCTGAAGTCTGAATGGCATTATCTCCTCTGTTGACGTTTTTATATCGAATTCCGAAACCTGCAGATTAATTTTAGATACAATAATTAATGTGTACATTATTTAATCTATTTCAAGCTTATGTCGTTAATGTTCAATAAGTTGAAATAAAAACGTTATATATAAATATAAATGCATATTTCGAAAAATTATATGTTCTTGTCCGATATAATTATTTTCGTATAATTATTTCGAAAATAACTATATTTTAAAGGGTTGAGAAATACGCCTTTTTCAAGAATATATATATCATTTATTGTACGCAAAAGAGAATAAATAATTTCTTGAATATTTTGTCTTGAATTTCTTAAAATATCCTGACACTTAAAATGTCCACTCCCGATTCTCTTGATATTCTAATTTTCTAATGAATTCTTGTATAATTATATAAAACGTTAAATTATTCAAGAAGTGACAAGAAAATTAGAAAATCTTGAATCAAGAGTGAGCAGTAGTGTTACGATAAGTTGAGAAATTCAAGATAAATTATTTCCCAAATGATTTATTCACTTCTACGGACGATAAATGATATAATTATTGTTGGACCAGGGGTATTTCTTAATCCTTTAAAATAAACTTTTTCAAAATAATTATACGAAAATAATTTTTTTGGACATTTAATGAGAACATTTAATTTTTCGAAATATGCATCTCTATTTATATATAACATATTTATTTTAACTGATTTAACATTAATGAGACAATCTTAAAATAGATTAAATAATGTACACATTAATTAATTATTGTATCTAAAATTAATCTGCAGGTTTCGGAATTCGATATAAAAACGTCAACAGAGGAGATAATGCCATTCAAACTTCAGGGATCAGTTTCTAAAGTATAAACAAATACTCAATTTTCGATCACGTACTTCTGTATTTACAGCAGGTAAGTACTCTTTCTTTAATTTCAAGCTAGAAATTTGATCTTTCTGTCCGTAAATTCAGTTCACTGATAATTTATTTGTAATTGTACTTAAATTAACATAAGAATTTTTTGTCCTAGGACAACATGATGATCCACTGCGAAGGTTGTGATACCATTTACTTGTACGATATTCAATGTCCAAGATGCACTTCATCTAAAAGAGCTTACCGGATAGTAATGGAAACTAAATTACCTAAGACAGAAAAAAAATCAATCGCTTAAGATTTGATCTGACTCTTGTTGACTGGTTAACATTTGAAGTTTAATTCAGATGTTGACCTTAAACGTTTGTATGTGTTTGTAAGAAAGATGTATATGTAGCATGTTTACAATTTTATAGAATAATAAATCCAGTCTGTTCAAAAAGTTACATAAAACCATTTTCGATTTGTTTAAAATCCTGCACTGTTTTTCTGAAATTAAAGTTCGCGTTTTCAAATTAAATAGTTTTAAGAAATCACGAAGCACCGTTCTCCGCAAAAGTTGTAAAAGAAATAAATTGGACTTATATACCAAATGTATCGATTGTAAAAAAATTTGGATAGTTTAAATCTAGAGTTTAGTTTTAAATGGCAGTGTTTTAGGATTAATACATTAAATTTTCAGGAGTGGGTCTCCACCTATCTTTCCCTTTAGTTGAGTACATTACTTTTTTTTTACGAGTGCGGTCAAATAAGTTAATAACGTAAAATATAATAATGTAAATTATCGTAGAAAAAAATCCCGCCAAGCAAAAAAAAATCTGCGAAGCGACAAAAACTCGCGAAGCGAGCAAAGGGGGCCCAGGGGCGCAGCCCCTGGCGGGGGTCGGGGGGGCGAAGCCCCCCGAGTACCCAGACTATTATTTTAAATTGAATAAAAAACTCTTGAGAAGACAATAAAAACAACTATAAAAAAGTGACATATATACTTACATCAACATGGATATAAAAAATTTTGGCGACTAGCAGAAATATATGTCTTCTGTCATTGTTTTTTTTTCATTTTGAACAACAGTTATTAAATGACTGATATTCTCAATTATTTAATTCCTATATATGGAAGGAAAGAAGAGGCAAGGAAGAAAATAACGGATAAAAAGTTTGGTTCGGATATTATTTTGAGAAAAAAAGTATTCTCATGAAGTGAACTTGTTTGTTATTAAACTCATATTATTTATATATTTACATCCTCTGATCGAAATACTTTTGACTGTTTCGGCTTAAATCCTTTACTGTTTTGTCGCAAATACATTATTAGGTTTTTGTACTCAGCAATATTTATATTTTGGCTAGCGAGTAACTTCGACTTTATCATCGAATATCGAGACACCAAAGTTTTTGGATTCCAACTCGGCGAGCAATCGTAAAAATACGCCATTAATACTTTTTGGTCGAAATTTCCTTCAACAGAATTTGCCTTTTGCCAAATGCTCAAATTTGCTAAATGCTCAAATGCATTGTTGTACTTTGAAATTGATTTTGCCGGCAGCGTCTTTTGCATTGCAGCATTATATGCTGCAGCGACGTTGTCGGGCAAGTCACTCATCTTCACTGAATTGAAGTAAAATCTGATAACCACTCAAGAAAATGGATTTAAAATATGGTTATTGAATGTACTGTGACAATCAACAGTGCCTAGCAACGTGTCAGGCGGGCAAAAGTTTTACCACTAAACCCACTACTTTGCACATTATAAAAATTCTTTGTTTTACCATTAAAAAGAGTGGTAAAACTAGGTTGTTTCACCGCACGAGTAAAGAAAGAAATATTTTAGTATTGACGTTAACTTAACTTAACGAAAAAAATGTCTTAACTCTTAACAAAAAGTTGATTATCAAATTTATAAAACAATTCATCACAAGTGAAACGACTTTTCAATTTGGGTGGCTCAATATTCGACGATCTACGATTTAACATTACTGACATTAAGTTCGAGACGATTTTATTATTCAAATCCAACAAATACTTGAGTTAATTGTTGCGATGTTATTTCGGAAAACTGTTTGAAAGGAGTCATTTAAAAAATGTATTTTCGCACCACATGCAACGAAAGTCGCTACTTTCGTTTAATTTGCTGGTGTTTCAGCCTGTGATGCTTTAATTTCTGTTATCAAAATAGTATATTACGCAATAAGTGTGGAAAATTGGGGATTGCAGGTGAGTGTGAGTTGGCGGTCACAAGCGAGTGACTGCCATCACACGAATCTGCACCCCCAACTTCTCACACTAATTGCTTACAATATTTTTCGCAATAAGTGTGAATTGAAAGTAGTGAATTGTTTTAAAAATTTGATAATCAACTTTTTGTTAAAAGTTAAGACATTTTTTTCGTTAAGTTAAGTTAACGTTAATACTAAAATATTTTTAACTTTCGTTAAGTTAAAAATTAACAACTTTTAACTTAACGTTAAACGTTTTTTCACGATAATTACCCAAACCTGGTTATCAGAATAAAACTAAAATAAATGTTAAAATAAAAGTTAATAAATAATAAAAAGATAAAATTCGCTATTTGTACAAATTTTGTAGCTAGATCGGAATCTCCGATTGGGTAGGTTCCGTGAGGGCTTCCGGGGTGGAGGGGGGGGGGGTTAACAAAAGAAAAACGTTTGTTTATTCTTTATGGATAATTTTAATCATTGGCTTTTTTCTTTGTACCGTGTATTTATTTAAAATGACCTTCACCTTTTACTTTTTTAATTGGTTTTTGATAATTAAAAATTTGTCGTTTTTTTTTATTTTATAAAGACTGAATTAATTCGAAATTGAGAAGAATGAATTCATAACTTTCTGCATTAGCTATAATGTATGTAATAAGACGTTTTTGATTTATATTGAGTATATTTTCAGGTTCGATTTCCATAAGATTTCCCAATAATGCTAGCGAAATTAACACAATATTTTATAACAATGAAAAACAAAGTAAGCTATGTCGATAAAAGTAAGTATATAAACCATTATAATGCATTAGAGACAAATCTAAAAATATCAACTGAAATCAAATATTTAATTTTTTTATTAGAAAAAACGGAACACAAAAAAGGACAAACGAAAATACAATCTACAACTCACACTGATCTTTATACATCTTTGTTCCCAGTATACTTTTTGAGCAGGGTTACTGGTACATTGCCAGTCGTGTTCAAAATAACTGATTATAGATACGTGGGAAAGACCAGCCTTTTAGGTTCTATTTATGGGTATTGTAGAATGAAGCTTTTTTATATTTTCAAATCAGGGAAAATATTACAATTTGATAGAAACTAGTTATATAATAATTATACAGTTTAAACAAAAATAATAATTGATACCAATGAAGAAAAACATGTTTTTTCAAAAATATAAAACAAACCCTGTTTACGTAAATCGGTTACAACGCATATTTGAGCTCTGTATACACTAGAACTTTTTCAGGGGAACAATCTGGACAAAGTTTTAATTACTATGGTAAGAGCCCACAGATCAAAAGGTCGCTGCTTTTGAAGCCTTTTGATCCATCGCTCTTATTGTACTTTCCTAGTAAAAATTATTGAGGCAGCCCCAGGAAGATATCTAGGCCCAAAGATGGTCAGCCCGGGAAATCATGTAGGCCTTTGTGGACCCAATCTGGACTCACCTTTTTTGGGTAAACTTAAATTTGAAATACCTTCTTATAGGAGATATGTAGATGATAGCTTCATTATTGTACCAAATAATAAAATTAACGTTATAGTACATAAATTTATCACTGCAGATCAATTTTTAAAATTTACTTTTGAAATTGAAAATGATAATAAACTTTGTTTTTTAACTATGGAAATGAAAAAAGAAGGAAATAAAGTGCTAACATCAAAGTGCATACATCAAAAATCAGCCATGGTGTTTAATCTTATTGACAAAGCTATCTTATTATCTGACAGAGTTTATCATCAAAGGCCGCGGTATCGGCCCGAAGAAATAAGGTTTAAAATGTTTTTAATTTAAATTAAATGAGGATAAATGAGGACGCAAGGCTGCATTGACAAAGCCATCTTATTGCCTAACAGAGTTTATCATCAAGGGCCGCGATATATTCCGGAAAAAGTGCATTTGATGACGTCATCATCGCTTTATTCATCAATATCATCTTTATAACATCATTATTTGAATAAAAGGCCAGTGTATCGTATTTTTCCAAAAAAAATTGTTCTATGTCTTTCATTCAAAATGTTTAGCTGAATATCGAAAAAATATTCATAAGATACAAAAGAGATCTAGCCTAACCTTAAGTGTCATGTTATAAACAAAATGGCGTCAATAAATGAATTTCACCCTACCCTGGTACAACAAACTCAGTACTTCAGGCTGAAAAAATTTAAAAGTTTTCTGTGAAAAGATGTGAAATCATTTAAGACATAAGAACTCAAATACAGTCGTAAATTTTCCAAGGGTACAAAATCGTTTAGTGAATTACAATAAAAAATAAGTTAAAATTACTTTGCCTCCTCTATTCAGAACGCAAAAATTTGTTTTTTTGTGCAGGTGTGATAAAAAATATAATATGCCACGATTTATTTCTACACCTCACGCTGCTTTCGGCAGCCATTGGTTTTGTCACGTGCGACCACATCAAACTGGGCATAAACTCTTGTTTCTCTCTTTTCTAGTAAAAGTAATGCTATAGTTTTAAAATATAATTAAACATTTTTTTATTAACAAAAGGCTACAAATTACCTTGAAAAGGTATACGATGGACGAAAAAGGTATTGCGTATGTACACGGAAATATAATCTGAAATGAAAATCTCAAAAGTTATTGGCCTTAAAATAGATGTGAAATCAATTCATGAAATAAGATAAATTATTTGTCTAAAATTATGAAAAAATCACTGTTGGCTCTTTAAAAAACTCAAACGTTGTTTTTAAAGAAGATATGAAATCATTAATGAAATAAGATTAAAAAATTATTAATAAATTGCAAATTTAAAAATTATAAAAAATATTTCAAACTAATTAGGCTAAAAATTACCTTGAAAAGGTATACGATGGACGAAATAAGGTATTACGTATGTTTACATAAAATAGAAGTTGAAATGGAAACTCATAAATTGGCTTTAAAAAAGATGTGAAATCATTTAATGAAATAAGAGGAAAACTTATTTTTCTATCTTATATTGCTATTTCGAAAACATCTTTTTCACAATAAATCAATTTTAGTTTAAGTAGATTTTTATGTGTAAGTTCATTTAAATAGTTGATTTATTCAAAAGATATTGACGATTTAACTGACGATGACGTCACTAGAAACCATTGTTACAGTATAATAGTGCAGCGGTGCGACCGTCATATTGGGATCTAAGATATTTCAATATGACATCTGGTGGAAAAAATTTAACTAGAGGTAGCGTGCATCCTGGAACGGAAAATCGCGTGATAGCATTTCGGCATAAGGTTTTTGGAATAAGTTATGACAATGGATTGCAATATTCATTATTATCAATTAATTTAGTTAAGAAATTAACCAAAATATGTTCTCGTATTTGACGGGTGCATTCTTAGATCCACCATTTTTACATAGGACATGCCCCCATCTTAGATTCCAATTGTAACGATTTCATGTCTTTTAATTAGTAATATTAATTAATAACAAAAATAACCTTATTACATAGGACCGCTACCGCGGCCCTTGATGGTAGACGAGGTTATTCAGTCGTGATTTTATTACAAATATTTGCAAAGGACACTGCAAAATCAATTTTCAGATAATTTTTCCATGTTGTAATGGAAATTATGGAAATACGTTTTAAATATTAACATTTAAGGCACTGTAAAAACAAATGCTCTAAAATAAAATACTTTTGTCTTCGCTTTTAAAACATTTCGTCATGTTTTCATTATAATAAAAATAATTAAAATAAATCTACAAGTTTTTTTTTAAACGGTTTGACATTTGGATTTTTTTGCAGTAAACAGATTAGAAAAAATTTTAACACTCCCGGGTTAATAACCCAGCCTAAAAAAACCAATAAGATTTCATTTCAGGAATCCCGTAAGGAATCCTATTGGGGGAATTGACGTAGAATCATAATAGGATTCCTCGCTGGTCGATGAGGATTCCCAATTATTACCCTATTGGGAATCCCAATCACAATTCCCAATTATAACCCTATTGGGAATCCCAATTAGGATCCCCAATTATAACCCCAAAGGGAAACCCACATGAGAATACCATATGGGTTTCCCACATGAAAAAAAAATTCCTCGAGCCGGAATCGAACAAGTTCGATTTCGACTCAAGTTCTTCAGCGCGTGAAGCCACGACCCTAACCAATACACTACTCGAACATTATGATAACTAAACTTTAGATCCCTATTTGAACTAACCTGTGGGAATCTCACTTAGGTAACCCAAGTGCGATTCCCACATGGGTTTCCCAAGTGAGATTCCCACATAGGTTTCCCAAGTGGGATTCCCACATGGGTTTCCCAAGTGGGATTCCCACATGGGTTTCCCAAGTGGGATTCCCACATGGGTTTCCCAAGTGGGATTCCCACTTGGGTTACCTAAGTGGGATTCCCACATGTTAGTTCAAATAGGAATCTAAAGTTTAGTTATCATAATGTTCGAGTAGTGTAGTGGTTAGGGTCCTGGCTTCACGCGCTGAAGAACATGAGTTCGATTCCCATTTTTTTTACGTGGGAAACCCATATGGTATTCTCATGTGGGTTTCCCTTTGGGGTTATAATTGGGAATACTAATTGGGTTTCCCAATAGGGTTATAATTGGGAATCGTAATTGGGATTCCCAATAGGGTAATAATTTGGTGTCCTCATCGACCAGTGAGGAATCCTATTAGGATCCTACGTCAATTCCCCAATAGGATTCCTTACAGGCTTCCTAGAAGGAAACCTTATTGGTTTTTTTAGGCTGGGCGACCTCCTCGGAGGTCGTGAATCGGTTTCGCGGCGTAACCGTTGCTCGCGTATCATCGTGGCGACGAGGTTGGCGCGTAAACGTGGCGCGCGAAGCGGATACAGCCAATTGTCGGACGGCTAGATTCGTCAGTAACACTTGATGCACCTTATACCGAGAACGTCAGTCCAATACTCACCTTGCCAGCGCATCGCAGCACGCACTGGACTCTTTCCTAAACCCATCCTAACCACCTATAGGCGACCGTGTATACGGTTTTACGCCTTCTATCACTCAACACCGCCGCAAAGGAGGGTTGAGATTCTCTTTTTTTTGTGGGTACGGGTTGGGTAAAAGTGTGGTTCTAGTTCGCGAATTTGTGGGGTTAATTTGTGTGAGTATCGTGAGAGGTAGAGACACTAGTCTCCCTGTCAAATTTTCTTTAATTTAACTATAAAATAATTAATTTGTTTTGGTGACAATTATTGAGTCGGCCGTTAGGCGCAGCTTTAATTGTTCACCACCAAAAAAAAGTAACTTCTATCGTGCTATGAATAAATTAGAGTCATTTAATTGTAATAGCGTCTTTTTTCATACTTAAAATTAATTTTGAATTGCTACAAATGAACCACGCTTGAGGTTATTGATCATTATAAATTTAGGGTTGGAAAATTATAGTTTATTGCAAAAATAGTATTCGATTCATTACTTTATAATTTCGGTTTACCATCATCGTTACATTGTCATTAAAAATACCATCACAAATTTGCTTTCTCAAAATAAAAGATATTTCCATTAGAACCGTTTAATATCAATCATTTAGTGCTAAAACTTAGGTTAGATGTTTTCTCTTAATGCCATTCCGTTGTACCCGTGTAGAAAGTTTAGGTCAATTCTTTTAGAGCCTTTCCGTTGAAACCGTTGCCCAACCAACGGTTCCAATCGTATTATAATATCGGTTACATGCGTACTAATATTCCTCCCATAGTAATAAATAATTTAACGCCTTTTTCCCGCGAAACAGCAAACGTTTTTGCGCCCCTTTATAGGTGGCGCCAGTGTACGCTTGTGCACAAATGGTATTATTCGTAGAATGCTACTCTAGATTGAGAAAACATTCAGGATTAAATTTTTTGCTTTTTCAGAAATTCAGGATTAAATTTTTTCGACTAAAGCATTTCAAAAATCTGTAATCTCTATTACAGCATTGATTGAAGTTATAATTACTATAAAAATTATTATTAACGTGGGAACACGTACGCACTCCCAAACCCGACTTTTTTAATTTTACTTTCATATTGAAAGCATTCATTCTATCTCATTGGTGACTTTGAAGACGTGTTTTCAAAATCGCGATTATTCGCTATATAGCATAAAAATGAATTATTACATCATAAAATGAAGTTATAATTACTGTCAGATTTTTACAATCATCTCTTATAAAAATATCTGACGTAATATCAAATTATTACGTCGAGGATTTTGTTAAAAATCGATTTATCAAAAATATATGTACTTTCGGAAAATTCAAAGTTTAACGGTATTATTTGCAGAATGCTGCACTAGATTGAGAAAACATTCGGAAATTCAGGATTAGATATTTTCGACTAAAACTTTTCAAAAATCTGGAATCAATATTACAGCATTGAATGAATTTAAAATTTCTATAAAAATTATTAATAATGTGGGACTACGTATGCATTCCCAAACCCGACTTTATAATTTTACTTTCATATTGAAAGCATTCATTATGTCTCATTGGTGACTTTGAGGCCGTGTCTTCAAAATTGCGATTATTTGCTATGGAGCATAAAGAGGAGTTATTACAGCATGAAATGAAGATATAATTTTTGTAAGATTTATAAAATTATTTCTTACAAAAGTAACTGATGTAATTTCAAAACATTACATAGAATAAGCAAAATTTACAGAGAATTTTGCTAAAAATCGGATTTATTAAAGAAATATGAAATATAGGAAAATGCAAAATTTATCGGTATTAATTGCAATTTGCTACACTAGATTGAGAAAACATTTGGAAATTAACGATTAATTTTCCGTCTAAAAAATTTCAAATATCTGTTATCTATATTACAGCATTGATTGAAGTTATAATTTCTATAAAAATTATTAATAACGTGGGAATTCGTGTACACGCACAAACCCGACTTTTTTAATTTTACTTTCGTATTAAAAGCAATTATTCTGTCTCACTGTTACTTTGATGCCGTGTCTTCAAAATCGCGATTATTTGCAATAGAGCATAAACATGAATTATTACAGCATAGAATGAAGTTATAATTTTCATCAGATTTTTAAAATTCTTTCTTATAAAAGTATCTGATGTATTTTAAAAATATTACATTGAATATTTTGCTAAAAATTCGATTTATTAAAAAAATATAAAATTCATGGAAATTCAAAATTTAACGTTATTAATTGCAATTTGCTACAATAGATTGAGAAAACATTCTAAAATTCCGGATTAGATTTTTTCGACTAAAACATTTCTAAAATCTGTAACCAATATTACAGCATTGATTGAATTTATAATTTCTATACAAATTATTATTAAAGTGGAAATACGTATGCACTCCCGAACCCGACCATTTTTAAATTTACCTTCACATTGAAAGCATTTTTTCTGCCTCACTGGTGACTTTGAAGCAGTGTCTTCAATCTATCAAATTAGGATATATATATTTGGATGTTACTTTGAAGACGGTGTCTTCAAAGTTACGTTAGATGTAACATTGCAGACAGTCTTCAATATAACAGAAAACGATATATATATCAAGCTGTTCCTTTGAAGACAGTGCCTTCAAAATATTCATTAGTTTGAGGTGACTTTGAAGCCTGTCTTCAATCTATCAAAGTAGGATATATATATGTTTGGACGTTACTTTAAAACCTGTCTTCAATCTAACAAAGCAGGATATATATTTTGGATGTAACTTTGAAGGTAGTGTCCTCAATCTATCAAAGCAGAATATATATGTTTCGATGTTACTTTGAAGACGGTGTCTTCAAAGTTACGTTGGATGTAACATTGCAGACAGTCTTCAATATAACAGAAAACGATATATATTTCAAGCTGTTCCTTTGAAGACAGTGCCTTCAAAATATTCATTAGTTTGAGGTGACTTTGAAGCCTGTCTT
>JABFPD010000047.1:0-18098 GCA_022817545.1 Cremastobaeus sp. ZL-2020 | reverse complement strand
CTTGTGGAAGATTTTTCATAAATGTGGATTTTTTTAGAAACTAAACGTAAATCTAACTTAGGGTTTCTAACAAATTACTTGTTATTCATGGTAGTCGGTTCACAAGAATTGCAATTATCAGCAGGCGCGATATCAATATCTGCATCAGGGTTCCAAGATAGGCCTGCACCAATTAAATATCCAACCCATGCAAACGGATGTGGAGTAAGATGGTGATTTCCAGACCAGTGAGCTATCACAATTCCCAAGGAATCTTGTTCAAGAGCCGCCTTCACAGCGTTTTTTGTGTTCGCACATGTCGATGCTGGACAACCAGCCAAACTATTGTAACTTGCTGTTCCAGAACTAGGTAGAATGTTGCCACCAGCTAATCGAAACATTTCGGTCCATTCGGAAAATTCGTAGTCCGCCTAAAATATTCAGTATTTCATATTGTGACTTTGTTAAAAATGTGATTCAATTTATTAATCGCAATATTATTTATTTAATAAATAAAAGTAAAATTCGTTATAACTGTGTATCAATTACTTGAAACCCATATTCAACTAAAATCACATTGCTTGGAATGCTATGAAACTCCGTTTTTGAATGTAAACCATTTGAACAGAGCAACAGAGTTGTATTGGAATCAAGATTCAAAATGTGCCAAAGTTCCTGTAAACAAGAGTAGGACTTGAATAACTCAGACATGTCAGTCTCGATGGTTTCGTTGATGGATATGTTTGAGTCAAGATTTTCCGATTGAATCAAAAGACTGGCTAATCGAGGTCCAACGTGAACATAGGACAAACTTGGAAACGAGGCTAAGAGTTCTTGGAAAATAGGCCACATAAGAGGCAACTGTTGTTGAGTAACATTGCTATCAACATCTAACACTGGCACCAGATCTAAGTGTCGATCCCTAAAATTATGCAAAGGTTTTAATAATTTTCAGTTTTATGTTATTTTTTGCAATGCTGTAACTGTTAATGAAATGCGTTCAAGGTACCTGCAATATCTGTCCAAAGTAACCATTTCAGATCTGGTATACCGTAACTGCCAATCACAACTAGGTGTTAATCTGGAGTACAAATGTAAATGCGAGATCTTGAATGATGACCAGAGGTCCACTGTATACAGCAAATACTCGATCGTTGGGATTCTGCCTCTAGGGGAAATATCAAGTAAAACTCCTCTATGTACAAATCGGGGTTCATCTTTAATTAAAACTGCTTCAACTTCGTAAGTGTCCGACGAGTTCGCGTTTTTGCTGAGGCGCAAGATTTGTACAAAAGTGCAAACTGCATAGTGTAACCCTGCAAGGCTCCCTGCGCTAATTTTAATGGAATGTTGGGACACGTGCAACTGGTAACCGTCTTGCACATTGAACAACTTTCTATTTACTATACATTCTATGCTGCTTTCACAGGTTGCCCTGCCACAACTAGGTTGAACTTCCCCTATTTTCACATCACAGTTCAGGTCCAGTAAATGAGACCTACTGATCTCCCAGACGTCTAGAATTCTGTGTATAGATTCACTGCCCTGCAAATAATAAACACTGTTTACCTTAACAGTAAAGACGTTGAGTTTCTAGTTAGATTGACGTATGTGTACCTGGATAATCGATATGAATAACTCTTTCGACACTGTAAAAGGAGGCGAGTGGTTGAGTTCAATCACGGTCTTAGGACGTGGCCACAGCAGGTGAAAAATGTGACGTTTTTCACTGATGTTGTGAAGGGGACTTGAATTATTGGACTCCCGTATTGGCATTTCATATGGATGTTCTGAAGATTTGTTCGAATCAACAGAGAGTTGACTAATTTCAGACATAAAGTTCTTCGAGTTGTAATATCCTTTGTTGTACTGAGAAATTTGTAAGTGGTCTTGAATAAGGTTTTGTATTGCGTCGTCGCCTCGGGATAACATGAAAGAAGTTTTTCCCGCGAATGTTCTATTTTCAAACGATAAAAAGCAACTGTTATATCTGTCATATTATTAGTTTAGGATAATCTTCAAGTACATTTAGAACAAGTTGTGTTTCAATACCCTTTTGTTGCCTGAATTAATGGGTCTGCCCCTTCTTGAAGTAACACATTACAGATACGGTAGTCTCCCCGGTTTACCGCTTCATGCAACGGCGTTACTCCTTGTCCATTTTCAGAATTAACATCGGCTCCGTTATCTTAAAAATCATCAACATGCGTTAGAAATGTATACATGCTGGGAACAAACGTTCTCTCTCTTTTTGGAATATTATCAACATTTTCTGCACGCTGGCTCACCAATTAAATAAGTAACAATTTCTTCACCGCCATAGCAGGCAGCCCAATGTAAAGGTGTATTTTTATTCTCATCAGAGTCCCATGAGTTTACTTTTATTCCAGCTGCTAATAACTCTGCAACCCTTTTGATTCTAAAAGGAAGCATGAAACTGTGACCAATCGCATGGACGTTATTTTGTTAAGATAAAAATAAATAAACTATTTTACTCTGAGGCAGCAGTAGCTCTAAGTAGTTCTTCAACATAAACATGGCGAATTACATCGTTTGCAGCAACGTCTATTGCACTAAATCCATCTTTATCTCTTGCTGCTGGGTTGGCTCCATAGCTTAACAACGTTCGAACTACGTCTACATTATTGGTCTGCAAAATACAATATGAATATAGTTGGTCAAGCCAATAATAAAATGGAATACCGTTTGCAATTTTCGAACTAGCATCTGGTTCAGTGCTAGGAAGTACCTTTGAAGCGTAAGATAAAAACGTGTCCTCCTCTAAAATTCTATGGTTTAGAATTTTGTTTTTCGTGATGGCATCACCTGAAAAATTACTGTATATAATAAGACGAACAACTGTTAACTAATTCAAGTTAGTTGATTAGAAAAATTTAAGGGCATTCTACAACTATTGTCACTGGAAATTTTTAATGTAAGCATTTAATTAATGTTTATGCATGCAAAAATTTGTTTATACATTTTATTCGATTATATCAAAACGTTAAACAATTACATGATAATCATATTAAGAGTATTTAATTAATTAACAAAGTTATAAACAGATGAAAAATGTCTAAAGTTTTTTAATATGTTTCCAAATATTTAATTTGAATGTAAATTTTATGTTTCATCTTAATTATATGAACAATAATAATATACTAAAAGCTTTCTGAAACTTGAAAATTTGAAAATAATCATTAATTCATGAAATAATTACAATTGTTTATAATATTAGTTAACATGTCTGTGGTTATATGCTTTAGGGTTAAATTAAGGTTTCTGAAAGCTTTAACCAGTAAAACTTGTCTATTCATAATTTAGATGAAATATAAAGTTTACATTAAAAATAAACTTTTGGCAAAATATAAATAAAACCCCAGACATATTTTTTATTTGTCTGAAAAACTTTATTAATTAATCAAATACTTTTTTAATACACTTGGAATAATAATAATTTGGAAGTGAATAGAATGAATGTCGATAAAGAGTTGGTGAGCGTGTGTTGTTTATTGAAAGGGAGAAGAGGAATGAATGGAGGTAAATTTGAAGTTGAGAGAGAGTTGTATCTGAGGAGATGCGGTATGTCAAGTGTAGGTGTTGAACAAATTTGGATGGAAGGAGGTATGATAGGTGTTATGTTGTGTGAAAGAGACAGAAGAGTGCAAGAGCAACTGGTTATGTACAAAATAGATGAATCAAAGTATAATGAATGGTATGGACAGCTGAGGACGGATGGTTTGCCACGGTATTTGAGAAATGAATCGGAAATGGAATTGAGTAAAAGAAGAATGCTAGCTAGAATGAGATGTGGGTGTGAATGGAAAGGTAGTAAATACTGGAAAGATAGGGAAGAGAGAATGTGCAGAAAATGTATGGTGGATATTGAGAGCATGGGTCACGTAGTGTACGAATGTAGAATGAATGAGCAGTCTGGATGCTTGAAAAAAATATTTGCGGATGATGGGAGTGGTTGGTCGTGGATAAATAAGTGGATGAATGTTGGGTGAAAGTGAGATAGAAGGGGCGGGTTTTGAGAGAGGAGAGTAGCCGCGACTTAACGAGGAGAAGTTATATATTTTTTTTGGAGAGATTGCGAAGTAAATAAGCCTGTGTCAACTAGGAAGAACGGAAGTCCCTCGGCTCAGGGTACAACTTAGCGAATTCGGAGTAGAAACTTTATAACTTGATTGAATTGGCGATTGTCATTGTATTTTTGGCTGTAATTTTGTTTTGTTGCGAATATTCAAAATTTATGTTTGTAAAGTCATCCCGGACTTTAAACGGGTAGATGTAAGCCTTCTGGCAAAAATCTAGAATAAACTTTACTTACTTACTTACAATATGGCGAAACAAAATTGCATTAAAGTTTGCAAACATACCTATCATGTAATGAAGTGTTCAAAAAGAAGCTTAAAACAACACTAAAGTAATTAAAGGTTTGTAATAATTGCCACAGATTCAATTGTTTTGATCACTTTGTATTTCAGTCAAAATCATAATCGTCGCTGACAATATCTATGTTTTCTTCGTCGGTGGGCTCACAAATAAAACGTAATCATTTTATTTCATATACGTATACAACCTTTTTATAATCATTTTTCGTATCATAAATTCATTTATTTTGAAAGAAAAATAATTGTTTCATGTATAAAAACTTTATTTAGGAATAATGTATACGTTCATAAACGATAAAAACATATTTATTAGAGTGATTCAAAAAAATCGAAGGTTCGAATTTTGAACTGCTCATTTAGTATGTTATAGGGGACATAAAATGGGTACGATTTCATCCATTTTCATCGAATTCGAAGCAAATTTACAGGTCGCGGAAGACCAAAATGTGTGTTTCTTAAAGTCCTCGTCTCTAATGCATACATAAACATTCTTTTCTTCGTCATAATAGATTATTTTTAATAATACTTGTTGATATTTGTGTAAATATAAAATTACTGAAAGCCAGAACCTTTTAAAGTGATAATTCAGTAAGAATTATGAATGTTTTAAGCAGTTAATCAACGTGTTTATAGAAATGGTTTTTATAACACCATAATGATTTTAAAGTTTATTATATTTTACAAGTATTATAATTTATTTGTACATTTAAAATAATAAATAACGCTTAGAAGAATAATAATTCTTCTAATAATTCTTAATAAACAGATATTAATGTTAATTACTTGATTTTCTGGTGCTGCTGTCTGAGAGAATACAGCGATTTTCAAGATATTTTCAATTTGATTGTAGTTACAGTTTTAAATATGAATATGACTATTTACAATTCGACAAAGTAGGCTTTTAATGCTACTGGGGAATGACTGACGGAGATGGAACAAAGTTTGAACACTCCATAACAGCATTTAATAATAATCATTTACAAATATATTGTTTTTATAACAATACATACAACACTGGTATTCCTCTATATTGTTCTTTTATTTGCATTTGGGAACATTTTGCGATGTTTCTGGACTGCTTTGATTAAAAATTGTTTTTGATTTTCATTTTTGCAAATGATTGAATTGAACTTTTCTATAAGAGCAACCCCTCTTTCGGCAGTGTCGTTAACAACGCGCAGTGATGCAAACAAATGTGAAGCATTCTGATAGTCAGTATTCAAATTCCATGTTGAGGGATCAGTTTGCAAAAAATCAGTATTAATATGGAATCGTTCTAACAATCGTTTCGTGTTTTGTGACACTAATTCTGGTAAGCTTCGATCTTCCCACATTTTTAATTCACTTTTCTCATAGATATTAAGATTTAAACGCTTCACGTGATCAGGACAAGGTTTGTTTTTTTGCATTGAAAGCACAATTGCTTTTTTCATATCACAAGAGACATTAGGGTCGAACAATGCTAAGCCTATTAATTCTTCTGTAAGATACCACAAGTGGTTAGAAAGTTTATCTAGAGCTGCTACAGCTACATCGTTATTTTCTCGCTTGTACTTAATCAAGTCTTGTAATAAAGTAAAATCATTGTAAGGACTGCAAATGGCTATACAAGCAGTAAACCACGCTTTTACATAAAATCTCACAATAAAAACGCAAACTTGGCGTAATCCTGATTCTTGTTTCGGATTTAATACAAACTGTTTACGAAAAATAAAGATTTTCAAAGCATACAATGCTTTGGCCATCCATCTGGCATGGTGCATGGCACCAGGGTACCGGAAGCTATAATTGATACTAGGTGTTTCTCCTAAAAATACAATTGTCAGCTCGGCAAGCTCCTTGTAATCTAACCTTGAATGGAAATCCTGAAATGAAAAATTCGATAAATAAAAAAACTTTCAATTTATCAAAAATATAAATAAGATGTCAATAAAAATAATCAGTAAATCCTCGAAAAATTGTATTTAAACATTTCCGAATGTTGTAGCGGAATCATCAGTCGCATTCAGTGAAGTTATCTTTCAAATAAATAGTTGTTTCAAGTTAAAAAGTAAGATATGTATTAAATTAAAAAAAGAAAAAGAAATAAAATGTGTATTATAAGTTATTATTTTTGCATTAATTATGATATTCCGCCTTTTACATGTTTTAGAAGAAAATATAGACTGGTTATAAGAGAATTAAAGTTTATGTTTCTGAAAGGATATAACAGAATTTAAATGAAATATTATTTAATAGTGCCTATACAAAATAAATTAATTTTATGTTTTTTATATATTATTTTATCATTTCAAAAATAATTCAGAATCATGTTAATCACCTGTAATTTTTTATAAGCAAAATCTAGAATTTTATCTTTCACTGGAGCAAGTTCTGAGAAGACATCTTTGTCAGAAATTCCTGATTGAAATTCTTTAACATTGATAGATGGCCAAAATTGTTGAAATTTCTTGAACAAACCGACATCTGGACTTTTGGTGCTCTTCAAATCCATTGCTGTCTCGAATACATTTCTCAGAATTAACTCTTGTATATGATGTCTACAAGCTAAATGTAGCAAATCCTTTTTCAGTTCTTTTTCAATTAGATGACATGTACCATTGCGATGCCCTATAAAAATTAAAATATATAGTATAATATAAGTTAAATAAAACAACAATAAATTATTAAATTTGATTATACATATACCTGTGTTTACACGTGTAGTATCAAAACACATAGCCTCAATTTGCGATTTTAGATTCCAGTCTGTTAGCGTTTTACAAATGGTCATAGCTTGAGCTTCACCTGTTCCAGCTGACAATTTTGGTACATCAAGAATTTGCTCAACGTCTTGACCAGTTGCAATTATTGGTAATCGGTCTACGATTTTTTTACCAATCATATCCGGCAACAGTTTGCCATCCCAGTGTATGGATGTAATTCTTTCTTTTGGAAATTTATTTTGAATTTCCATCGCCACTTTTTCTCTATATATTTCTCTTTTTCTACGAATTAAACTATGACTCAAGTTCGTTTGATCTACACTATGACCTAATGATTTTACTACCGCACTTACAATGTACATCGCGTTTCTACTACTGGTGCCCGTTCGATCTAGTGCAAGGGCAACATCTTCGTTTATGACATCTAATTTTTGGTTTCGTTGTTTAGGTTTAGGCGCGCTTGGAATATATTCTTCTGGGCTTAAATTTGGTGAAATGTCCATTGACAATTCAGAAAGGCTAGATGTAATTTGTTCCAAGTTATGGTCATTATCGATTGTAACATTTTCACTCGTTATATGATTCATTGGCTCTTTGTTGATACTAGAACTAGAAAGACCAATACCTACAAAATGATCAATTACAATATAATAAGCGCATCACAAAATATCATATCGTTGAATTTGTTATTCTAATGGTATTTTAAATGTTACATTAATACTATGAATTTCATATTAAATAGGATTCAGTTTTGAATCACATATACTGATATTTATTAACTCAAAATTTTTAAGTGCATAAACTCGATTCTACCTTTGTTATCCGTTGCAAGATTCATCGGCGCTTTGTCCATTTCAGAGCCAGAAACAGATGTGCCTACAAAATGACCAATAACAATATAATTAGCACAATAATATTACCACATCGTTAAATTTTAATATTATTTCCAATGTTAAATTATCACTATGTTTCAATTATAACAAATACCAATAATAATTTTATACTAAATTCAAATCAATTTTGAATCACATATATTCATATTTAATAGCAAACATTCTGAGGGGCAAAGAATCGATGTTACTATTATTATTTGTTGTGGGCTTCATTAGCTCTTTGTTGAGTCCAGAACCAGAAACATTAGTACCTAGAAGATGAACAAATAAAATATAATAAACAAATTAAACAAAAGGATCATACTATTGAAATTTTAAAATCAATGCACAATATGATAATATTTAATTAGATCTAATTTCATTCTAAATTGCATTCGGTTTGAATTAAATATACTAATATATATTCGAAAATACAATATTTATAAATACATTAATTATTGAAAAATTATTGATTACTTGAAATTTAAACAAGCCAATAATTTTAAACCTACCTTGCTGCAATGGATGTGCTCTTAAGCGTAATTTCCTGAGGTTTTTGTTTTTTTTTGAATTACATAATTTTTAACATTATCATTTTTTAATGATTGTAAATCCTTTTTAGATGTAATGTCAAATACATCATCAAGCATGGTACGAAAAGCGTTTACGCTCTTGTAAGATTCTGGTCGTTTATTTTGTTTACTTTTCTTGATTTTCACCCATTTTGAATGTAAAGAAATCAGTTTTCTTACAGCATTTTTTGTTTCTATAATTGGCACGTTATTTTTTGTGTATATTTCAACAACTACAGCTATTACATCTTTTGCAGATCTTAAAATTGGGTTTTTCAAAGTTAAGTGGTAATGATTAAATACATTTAATACGTCCCTGTTAATAGGTAAGTTTGATGATGCGACGAGTTTATCAATTTTAGGCCCAATTAAATACCATTGTTCTTCCTTGTTTGGCTGCATTTTGATAAGATCAAAAATTATGATAAATTGACAATTTAAACAACGTACATACGCATGATGCAACACGTTTTGACAACAATGTTTACAATATTAAAGTCTCTGTACAGCCAACGGAACATAGAGATATCAACTCGCAAATGAAAAGCTACTTGCATACCAATGCGCCATCTATCGGTAGCCAAGAAAACTAAATGACAATAGCGCAATAATCCAAAATAAAAAAACATTGTAAAAAAACAATGTTGTAAATAATTTTGTAAACATTGTTATAAAATTAAAATGTCTATAATTCATTAATAAAAGCAATTCATACACGCAAAAAGTACTGATTTTTCAGTATTTCAATACTGCAGAGGGAATTCTGAGATAAAATACTGATTTTTCAGTATTTTTTTACTGAATATCAGTTACAATAAATACTCAAAAGTCAAACATTTCGAATTGCTTAAATGAAAATTCAGTAATTCAATTTTCTACAAAATCAGTATTTTAATTTCTTAACTTAAAAATTCAATATTCAACGTTACTACAAAATCAGTATTTTAATTTCTTGAAACGAAAAATAGTAATTCAGTTAACTGATTTTCATAAAATTGCAAACGGATAATCAAGGTCCTGATATTTAAAATAATTTCAATCAACACGGAATAAAAATCTCAATTATCATTTTATAAGATCGACGATATGATTAATGAAACAATAAATCCTATGAAAATATTGTATTAATTTAAGGAAATCTAACAATCATTTTTTGGACAAAGTACACGTAATTATTTTTTGTCAATGCATTATTCTTGAACAAATAATAACTTTGATTAGCAAACATAAATCACATGACAAACATCAAGATTACTCGTAAAAAAATAATTGGAATATCTTATTTGGACATAGGTGTTGAATTATGGTGATATGTAATAAGTACAAATAGTTGCAAAATGAAGCTTACTTGTGCACAGAAATAAATTAACAATTTTATTTGTTATTTAAATTATTTATAAAATATAAATATTTATATTTATCAGGAGTAACAGGAACAGAATTAACTACATACAACTTAATTAATTACAAACAACTTCATCCTTGTTTAAGAAATGAGTCTATGAAAATTTATTACTAGAAAGACAAATCTGTAAACGGAGACTGAGAAATCTGGGAAAAATGTTCTAATTAAATTTTTAAAAAATGTTTTCTTTTAACTTTTAAGGTTAAATATTATAATGTTATATATAAAAATAAAAAGTTCGATAGAAGGTAATTCATAATATTTAAATGTCATGATTTTGATTTTTGATATGTCCGTAAAGTTGTGATTTTTCATAAAACATTTTGTACTGTTACAGAACTCCATACGTTTTAATGTAAATTCAACTACTAATTTTGATTACTATATATAAAACCATATATAATCAGTTCAATCCTTTCTCACCCACATTTTTGTTTTGAACAAAAATAGTAAAAAAATATAGACCCTTATTAAGAAGCAACATATTTTTTATTTATGTGGCATATATATAATACTTTGAAAGAAGCGGAGTAATTATTATACGTTTATTATTATTGAAATTTGTTCATTCAGTTTGTTAATTTATGAAAATCAGTTAACTGAATTACTATTTTTCGTTTCAAGAAAACAAAATACTGATTTTGTAATAACGTTGAATACTGAATTTTTATTTAACCCTTCAAGTACGGGCGTCAACTATAGTTGACGGCACGAGTCAGCATCATGGGCCGGCCGTCAACTATAGTCAACACCAGCACGTTAATACTAAAATTGCCATATCTATTAGATTAATCAAGTCAAAATAGTGAAATTTATTTTCCATTGGCTCTTAACTATATACTAAAAATAGTAAATGTACAAAATTTGTTCAGATTGTTGTTAATAACAAATAAAGTAGTTTAAAAAACATATTATTCTATACGGTAGATTTAACAGAACAAAGAGATATTTACACAGTAAATATGAATAAAAAATTATAAATAAAATATAATATTAAAAAAATATAAGTTTTGGAACTTTTTTAAAAATTGTTAACAAAATTATTTCATTTAAATGTTGATAAAAATGACATATAAGTCAATATAGGGGACAAAATGCATTTATAATGCTTTGTTCAGATTATTATCTAAGAAATTAAAAATTTGTAATCATTAAATATAAATGTTAAGAATTTTTTATAAACAATAAAATTTTGAACGAAAATTAGTTGATTTATTCAAATAAATTTCAAATCTCAAATTTTGAAGAATTGTTACTCATAAAAGTGTTATCGGCCCACGATGACGCCCGCCGGCGATGGCTCCCGTACGTGAAAGGTTAAGAAATTAAAATAATGATTTTGTAGAAAATTGAATTACTGAATTTTCATTTTAGAAATAAGAAATGTTTAACTTTTCAGTATTTCTTGTGACTGAAATTCAGTAAAAAAATACTGAAAAATCAGTATTTTATCTGAGAGTTCCCTCCGCAGTATTAAAATACTGAAAAATCAGTATTTACTTTTTTGCGTGTAAGTATTACATTTTTTCCAATTTCCGTTCAAGCAAGAACCACAAAACACTTATTATGGTGTTTTCATAAGGAATGCCTTAAATATGAGACTGCTTTGACGGATTTCCACTAGTCATATTCGTGTTTGCAACCATAACTACAGCCAAACCGAAAATATCTTGAAAATCGCTGCATTCTCTCAGACTGCAGCACCAGAAAATCAAGTTATTTACATTAATATCTGTTTTAATAGATGAATATTATACAAATTATTCTTCTTCTAAGCATTATTTATTATTTTAAAAATCTAAAAATAAATCATCATACTTGTAAAATATAAAAAACTTTGACATCATTATAGTTTTATAAAAACCGTTCCTAGAAACACGTCTAAAAATTGCTTAAAACATTTATAATGCATAATGAATTTCCACTTTAAAAGGTTCTGGATTTTAGTTATTATATATTTAAACAAATGTTAACAAGTATTATTAAAAGTAATGTATTACGATGAAGGAATAAATTTTTATGTATGCATTTTGACACGAGTACTCTAAGAAACACACATTTTGGACTTCCGCGACCTGTAAATTTGCTTCGAATTCGATGAAAATGGATGAAATCGTACCCATTTTATTAGGGTGTTCATGAAAAAACTAAATATTGGAATTTCATCGACCTTTTTTAGTATGACTTAGAGTACATTAAAACTGAAAATTTCCTTCATATATTAGCGAAATTGAACAATATTTAGAGGTCGCGATAATCGATTTTCTGTTTTGAGATGTAACTTTTTTTTTAAATCGATGCCACTTGGCGAGTTTCCATTAAAATTCGATCAAGTCAGCTGATCTTGTGAGCAAATTGAATGAGTTTTCAAAGTCACGAACAAAAATTTGATTATTCTAAGAACTAGAGGGAGTCATTTAGCGTTTAAAGCGAAAAATCGTCATTTTTTTCGATATTTTTTTCTCCAAACAGATGTCGTCATTACACATAGCATTAAATTTAGATTTTTTATTTCGGTTATCTTTTAATTGAACTATAATCTTCACTTGAACACCAAATTTCATCGAAATCGACCAATTTTTCACAAAGTTATAGCTAAGTGAACAAAATTTATCAAGTAATTCTCAAAAAAAAACACGATTATTAATGATAATCATCAAGTTAAAAAATATGTAAAAGAAGAAAAATCTCAAATACAACATCTTCCACCTGAAATTTATTCCAGTTAATTTTTCCGCAATAAAAATGACGGTACTTGTTACTTATTCACTACAAAAGTGAGTCTTTTATTCAATGAAACTGAAAATTTGTAGTAATTACACATTGCATTAAATTGAACATTTTTTTATTGGATATCGTTTTATTGAACTTTAAGTTCAGTTGCACAACAAAGTTATTAATTAAAATTATCTTATTTTTGACAATGTTTTAGTTATGTAAAGAACTTTTCATCTCTTTTTTGAAAAAACTATGATTACTGATAATAATTATTTAATTATTGGATATTTTTCATATAATTTCCATACATTAAAACTGTATTGCTAATATATTTTCCACACATTAAAATTATATTGCGAATATATTTTCTGTATATTAGAATTATATTGGCGATATATTGAAAATGTATCGACAATTTAATTTTAATATATAGAAAATATATTACCAATATATTGAAAATATGTTATAATTTTTAATAGGGAAGCTTTTTATTTTAAAGTAGTGTTTGAGCTGATTTAAGCTGAAAATTAAAGATTTTAATTTTAATATTAGGGTGAATATAAAACGAAAAAATTGTCAACAATTCATCTTAAAAAACAAGCTTCATTAAATAGAACAATTTTCCGATTATAAACTTCGGTCAAACAAAGGCTACTTCTTGTGACAATGTTGTTTTCTTAAAGAAACATTTTCAATGGGAATTAAACAAAATAAGTAGTATTTTTTTATACAATTTTTTTATATTTATTCGACACATTTCTGACATGAGTATTAGTATCAAACTTCGTTTTCATTTTCAAAATATAAAACAGCGATAACAAAAATCGCGATAAAAAATCGCATACATATAACTATTATTAAAAGTTCTATATTATTTATTTCAATTATCTCTCACAATCAAAGAATCAGTCTTACTTTTTTTACAACAGTGGTACGAAAAGCCCTATTTTGCTATTCAAAAAGTGAGACGAAGGAGCTAGAATACAAGGAAGTACGAGAAAGTAAGGACAGAAAGTAATCAGACCAGCTGTGTACAAGCCCAGCTGGCCTAGTTACTTTTTTTGGCAGCGTCGGGCGAGAGAGTTTGTGTACAGAGGGCCTAACTCCGTTGTTTTAGATCTTTGATTTCTAATAAGCCGTTTTCTCACGCCATCTGTGTTTGTTCATTTGAACTGTGAGGCGTACGCCAAGTGAAGCGGTCTGTTCTTACATATTTCTTACATATGGTATTACCAATCTTATTTCCAATGTGTTCAGGATTCTGCAATAATTTACATTAACTGTTATAACTCAAGTGTCGTAAAATGTCAAATGTAAACAAACGTAAAAAGCATTATATTGTTGGATTTGAAATCAATCGATTTGACGACGGAAATTTGCCATCATCGAGAAATGTTTTAAGTTTATTTTTACATAATCATTTTTCATTGAAGAAATCAATTTTTTTAGCTGCGAAAGCAACTGCAGAAGAAGTCATCAGTGTTTATATGAAATTCAATGTTCCAGTTATAAAATTACAGAATTGTATTAATAAAATTACTATTCTTCACAAACGTTGGATAAGTTTAAAGAAAAGTGTAAACAAACGATTAGTGTCATGTCAGAGGCAAAGGGATAGGTTTATACAGCAATTGGATAGTTTGTTTGATATTGCCCCGAAGAACGTTTTGCAATTAATTAATGATAAAAATATAGAAAATTTTTACATTTCACAAAAAAGTCGGTTGCGCCAACGAAAAACACCATCAAATGTCAAAGGTATGTCCAAATTACTTGGTATATTTTAATCTGAGATTGGATTTATATGCAATTTCATCAATTAAAGATTTAGATAATCATCAGATAATTAAGAAGCACAAGTCGAGTAGTCAGTAGAGCTCTAAGACAAGTATCTTATAAGCTGATGATTTCAATCTGGATTTAGTAGATTTAAATTCTTCCATAATATATTGAAAATTGAAAAAAATAGAATATAGAATATGGCTAAAATATGTTATAGTAAATACATATGACATTTATAAAACTGTATTGAAATGAAGCATTTTTTTAAGTCTGAAATGATTAAAGACTTTTTTTAGTTTTAAATATATATTTAAATATAGATTAACTCAAAAAGTTACAAACTTCTATCTTTTAGAAATATATTAGAGATAAGGGAAAGAATAAAAATGAACAATTATTATACACGCAGAAAAAAGATGTAGTAAAAATTAATAGAATTATTAGTAATCATATCGTATCTTAAAACTATGAGAAAATTTACTATAGTATTATAGTAAAAATTGATAAAAAATTAATACATTTTACTAAAGTATTCTAGTGAAATTATTTTTGTTATTTGCTGTATTAATATTTCATATAAAAAACGTTGAATACGTTGCGTTTACGAAAACATTTAGAAAAAATTGTTTAAATTATATTAATTTTTACTGCATGTTTTTTTATCCTTGTACTTGAATTATATTATAACTGAAGAGCACAAACTATATAGTTCCAATTTATATATGTCATTATTAATTGAATGTACAGTTACATAGTAGTAGAGTAAATGTAAAAATGATTTAGTTTATGTCTAGATAAACATAGCTATACTTTTTGCTTAATACATTTTCAAGAAAAATCTGGAAAATGTTTTTTCTGTTAATAGTTTTTATGATAAAATAATAATTGAATAATTTAACCTAAATATTAATATATAATAAATTAATCTAATAACGCTATAATTTCGTCTTTCTTACTCGTTAAAAATCTACGCATCTTCCATCTTATTTTTTAATTAATTTATTAGACTAGTTTATCCTGTAATTAAATATAACAACAAAAACATGTTTTATAAATGTTTTTGTATTTAGTGTATATATAAAACAAAAGTTGATTGTAGTCCTTTAAACAAGACGTTCAATAATTTTTCTTATGGCTTCAATTTTTCAAGATATTTTTTATCATTATATTTACAATTATTTAATATCTCTTTCTATATTGCACGCATATTTGTGCATTTTCTGTTTTCTCGTTCTACCAATAAAAATTAGCGATTTATTGACAATTATTGACAATTAGTTTTGTAACATCAATTATACACAGAAAAAAATAATTACACTGCAGTCAAGTAACTGATTTACTTGAAAATTGAACTCTAAATTCACTTAATTCAAATCAAATTGACTTGAATCAAGTCAAATTTCACTTGAATTAAGTCAAATTGACTTGAATTAAGGATGCATTTTTTTCAGTGTACGTTTTAGAGAGTGGAAAAAAATTCTTTAATTGAAAAACTTCTTGAAATCTCTATCGTTGTTTCTTCTATTTTCAGAAAACAGCCAAAGTACTTCCAAACTTGAAACCACTGAAAAAGCACCTAAAATTTTGGATGAAAATGAAATACCTTCTACAAGTTCCAGTAATTTACCTACTGAGATAGAAAGTGAAATTTCAGAATTATCTCAAGAAGTACATTCACTCTCATTTCAGTCAAGTGAATCTCCTGTTTCAAAGCCTAAAAAATTGATTTATTATCTGAGGAAGTAGTTTCTGCTTTAGATAGAACTGGGACAAGTCACAGGAATGCATCATATATTTTGAGCGCAACAGTGAAAGCTTTAGGATTTTCCGTTGATAATTTTTATTTAAGCCATAATTATATCCGTAATAAGCGTGCTGCTATTAGAAAAAGACTTGCATCAGATATAAAGAATCAGCTTATTCGAGAGAAGGTCACAACAATCCACTGGGATGGTAAATTGTTACCAGATCTAACGGGCAACGAAGTTGTGGATAGACTAGCCGTTATTGTTACTGGTGATGGGATTGAAGAGCTTCTAGCAATTCCTAAGTTGGAATCAGGTACTGGGAATGAACAAACAAAAGCTATAATAGAAATTATAGATGGATACCAAATAAGGGAATTTGTGAACGCAATCTCATTCGACACAACAGCCGTTAATACTGGTTTGTAGATTTATCTTTAATATCGAAAAAAAATTTTTTATAATAGCAAATATTGTTCATGAGATGATAATCGTTAATGAGAATAATTATTTACTGAAGAGAATAAATGATTATTAACTAGATTATTCAAGAATGTAATTCTCTATTGGTCGAAACTTCCAGTCAATAATAATCAAGCAACCGAAACGTCGAATTGTAATTATTGACTTTGGAAGTTTCGACCAATAAAGAATTAAATTATTTATCGAGTAATATTCAACGTCTTAAATTATTTATGGCTAGAACAATGAAAAGGAAGTATTTACATAAAAAATGTTATAATGTGTTCAGGAAACCGGAATGGAACTTGTGTGTTGTTGGAGCGAGAACTTAATAAGGATCTCCTTTATTTACCGTGCCGACATCACATTTATGAGTTGGTATTGAAGAATGTCTTTGAAGTTGGTTTGAATCTGTCAACATCGGGTCCTAAAGTCGATTTGTTTGTTCGTTTCAAGAAATTTTGGTCCAAAATCAATGAGAAAAATTATGTGTCGGGGATACAAGATGAAGTAGTTGAAAGTGCTCTTAATTCTTCAAAATCACAGATCATTCAATTTGCTTTCAATCAATTAAAGGTAAACTTGAAAATGCAGAATTATTTTTATAAGTCGAGAAGAATTTCTCATATTATATTTTTCTAAACAATCATGCTTCGAATTAGTTTTGACTTACACATTACTGTTTTAATATTTTTAAAAACTGTATTTCTGGTCTTTTGCAGCCTACATCCGTTAGAGATGATTACAAGGAGTTATTGGAGCTGACTATTTTGTTTTTAGGAGAAACACCTAAAAAAGACTACTCGTTTCATTTACCTGGAGCAATGCATCATGCAAGATGGATGGCTAAAGCCATCTACGCATTAAAAATATACATGTTTAGGGACCAATTCAAACTCACACGTAAAGAAGAATTGGGATTACGCGATGTGAATATTTTTCTTGTAAAACATTACATTCCAGCATGGTTCACTGTTTCTCTTCCCTTATCTGCTCCATATAATGATTTAAAATTTCTTCAGAGTCTAATCATGTATAAAATTGAAAATCAAGTTATAGCTAATAGTGCACTGAAGAAATTTATAAATCATTTGTGGTATTTATCTGAAGACATAGTTAGCTTATCATTATTCGACTCAAATGTTGATATAGAAACTAAAAAAAAAATGGTTTGTGCATTAAGACATAACGTTGGTAATGATGAACCCTTGAAACGGGCGGTATTGAACATGCATTCTGAAGAGGAATTAGAACTATGGAAACATCGGGGTATTTATGAATTAGTCACCCATAATTCATTCAGAATTTTTACTCGTTTTTCCCTTAATTCAGATTTTCTAGATATTGATCCCGTTTTATGGGAGTCAAGTGAATCATATAATGAAGCTAAAAGGTATTTGTCTCAATTAAAAGTCGTTAACGATACAGCAGAAAGAGGCGTAGCTCTCATCAAGAACTTCA
>JABFPD010000046.1:0-18114 GCA_022817545.1 Cremastobaeus sp. ZL-2020 | reverse complement strand
AAAAAATACAAACTGCTTTTTTTCATTTGAATTACACATAAAATGCAACTTGTTTTATCAATTTCAATTTAATCTCTCAATTAAACTCGGAGTGACGAATTTTCTTCCTTAAACGCGACATAAAATTGAAGTGCCATTGAATACCGCGATATTTAAATAACAACATTCAAAAAAGCGACATTCCAAAAAGCAATAGTCCAATTAGTGACATTCAAATTTTGAAACATTTATTTTTGCGAGAAAGATATAATTTTTGTGACACATGTAATTTATAATATTAGAAACGTATGAGTCGGGGCTGCCAAACCCAGATGGTTAGTTTTGATACATTTCTGCAATCGGTTGGTTGCAGAATAATGATATATTCTATAATTGTATCCAAAACTTATTATTATATCAAGGTCATGTAATTGTATTTATAAGAACGCTTATACCCTGGTAGCCACATTTACACCAATATCATGTAAATATCACGTAAAGTTTTGATTAAATTATTTGTATACAATATACGTTAAATAATTATCAAATTGCAGTCATGAAAATGGGGCATGGTCCACGACGATTTATCCTCCAGGTGGCGTCTTGGTCTCACGACATTTTAAAGGCGGTAAATTTATAGTATATTACGTAACTAGGACGCTTGCGTCCGAGATGTGTACCATGTTTTATGTATCGAGCGACAAAGTTGGCAATAGTTTTGCTGGTCAGTTTCTGGGAGGAAAAGTGTTCGCCACTCCCATCAGGAAGCGGCAAAAAACCAAAAAGAAATCGATATGGTTTAATTTTTTCAGATGTACATGTCGATTGACGCACAGTTTTGACCTAACTAAAAGTGATGATGTGCATTAGGATTTAATTTTTCCATTATTCTGAACATTCTTTGCTATTTTATGGACAAAAAGTTTTTCAAGGCCACACTAATGTGACATGAAGCTAATATTTAGAATTTTTGTACCAGATAGCACATAGTAGATAATAAAATTGAGCGCATTCATATCATTATTCAAGTCTTTCGTGTAATTTTAGAAAAATCAAAAGTTGAAGGCGACTTTTAAATTGCATTTGAAGTCTTCGCAAGCGAAAGCTTCATTCGACGCTAAGCATAGCACTACATTTTTCCTGTTGAATACACTAAAAATGCCAGTTTAAGGAGCATTCCGACTACTGACATTAGAGATGTGATTACACGCGCTTAAAAAGTTCAATAGAACCTACGAAAATCTACAGTTGCCACAGAATTTCTTACTTTATAGATACTCGAATCCGCGAAGAAAACTGCCAGTTTTGTAACAGAAAAATGCAGTTTTAGTAGTTTAAAATGAAAATTTGATAAAATGATAACAGAAAAATTAGGACATTATGAAAAAACATATGTCACTTAAGACTAACCGAACTCAAGATTTTCATTGAAATCCTCATCACTAGTGTCGTCTTCACTTATCAATTCATTTTGATTGTCTTCTTCCATTGCGTTTTCAGCGAAAGGAATTTCTTCTTGATAGTCTAGTCCAGAAACTATACTGACATTCTCTTCATCCTCAACATTGTCTAAATTTGCATTTGCAAATTCATCAGGAAGGTTTGCATTAACGTTAGCAACGTGCTCCTCAACCTCCATTAACGGGTCTTCAAGATGCCTGCGTGCAAAATAACTATCATAAAAATCTATATATTCGCAAGTGTAAAAGTACCCCGGGAGTAAGCGCAACCCAATCTTTTCAACCGACACATAATGTTACACTGTAGAAGCAGAATGTCTTTTTTTAAGATACCTTTGATCAAAAATACACGAAAAGTATCTTTTTTCAAAATTGCTTATTTTAATACTTTTAATGTCTTTCCACAACTTGTGCGATACGGAAAACCTTAACGAAAGAGTGCGGTTAAGGTTTACCGCACCGCACTCGTTCTGAAAAACATCATTTTCCACACGGACGCATAGCGCTCTTGTACTAAAATATACTATTTTTATCAAAAGTGCCTTAGAAAAAAAGACACTTGTTTCTATAGTGTATCAAAACAATAAAGAGTATTAAAAAGTTACACGTTATAACTGCAAGCAGTTATAAGCCCTACGGGGGGAAATTTTAAATACTTTAGAAATTTAGTTAATCCAAAAAACATTATAAATAAATACAAAATAATCAAAAATATCAAATCCAAAAATTCTGAACATTCAGTTATAAGTATAGAAATTATGTGACTGTACATAAGTAGAAATCACATACTTCACGAAATGTACATGGTATTTAAAACTTTTTACATTCAATGATTCTATTTTTATATAATGATATTTTAGGATTTGCATACATTTAAAATTCAATAATGAAAAAAATTAACTTGGTGTATAAAATGTTGTGCAAATGCCTCTTCACCAACTATACTATTTGAATTTCAGTTATTTCTTATATTTTTAACGCACTGCAATCATAACAAATGTTTAACAAAAGTTTTAAATTGTATCAAATCATCTATTTATAATTGTCTGAATATCTGAATTGATACAAATTATATTGTTTTTAATGAGTATTTTGAAAAAAGTTGCTTTCAAAAATATAATTTGTATGCTTATATTATGACTAATATAGGGAATTTATGTACAACCTATGAACTGTGATGCAATGGGAGCATAATTATATACACAAATACGTAATGAGATATGTAATATTAATTCTGTATTCAGTCAAGTAGTACTTGGCAAATTGTTATAGGCAATTGCCTAAAATACAATAATAGTACATTACGTGACAAGGACCGAACAAAGTCTATTGCAGCGAGTGTCAAGTTGACAACGAGGCGAAACCGAGGGCTCGCGTAGCGAGCCCAAGGTTATGCCGAGTTGTAAACTTGACACGAGTTGCATTAGACTTTGTTCGGTCCTTGTTGCGTCCCGTATTTTTTATCACGAGTGCACTGAAATCTCTGTTATTTAAGGTTATAATATTGTGGGTCTCTCGGAATAACACAATGTATGTTGCAGAACTGTGACAGTTCTGAAAAACATTGTGAGGTATCGTCTGCAATACTTCAATTGTTTTACAAAAACATACATCGCAATTGCGCTGTTTCAGTGCATGAGTGATAAAAAATATATATTCTATTCTATCCTATATGAAATATATCTTTTTTCACATAAGAGATTTTATATTCTAAAATCAACACTGAAATGATGTTTTATCATTGATTAAAATGATATATAACCTGGACTAAATATATCAAATTGAAACGTCTTGATTAAAGTCTCCGATTATATCTGAACTGAATGTTTTAAATTCAAGAGATCGTATTATAGAAATAAATAAATATCGTATTTAGAAATAAATAAATTGCAATCTTTTTCTATCCAAAACCACTTTTGATTAAAAATTTAAACTACAATTCAAACAGCGCGCAAAAGTACTCTCCATAACATTCTGCGTTAAAAAAACATTTTTCAATATACATTATTTCAAATTTTAGTATAGGGAGGGTATGGTATTATGCACCTACAGCATGTAACAACAAATTTTTCATTCAAAAAGCGTAATTTCAACGAATAATCAATGAGGGTGCTTTTCGACCGGACTACATTAATAAAAAATTTTTGTCACTTAAAAAAAAATTGTTGGTACAAATGAATCTTTCATTTAAACATTAAAACAATCAGAATTTAATTTAAGGAGTGTCTAATGCCACACAAAAACGCGAGACGCGAAACTCGAAAAACTCGAAAAACTCGAAAAAAATCAACACGCGAAATACAACGTTGCCACGATATAAAAACGCGAAAAACGCGAAAAACTCGAAAAACGCGAAAACGCGAAAAACGCAATTTTCTAAGCCATAAAATGTACAGTGTTGCCATGTTCTCGAACGCGAAGAAACGCGAAAATTATTTTCATTTAATAACAGACATTTTTTAGGTTATAATTGCAAATAGAAAGTGACTATTCGTACAAAGTTATATATAATTTGTGTCTTCATGCAAAACTACTTTGTATATTAGTTTTGATATTTTTGAATGGAGCGGAACGACCAAGACATACTGTCGCTGCGACTTGGAAAATTAGTTTTGTGAGCGCGAAGTGCTCACAAAACTAATTTTTAAAGCCTCTTGTTGCTACATATTCGTGTGCATTTACTCACTTTATTACTCACTCCTGTTTATTAACTTCGTCGCTAGATATAAGTGCTAACAATATATAGCTTTAGTACAATTTCTAACCTTTTATTATAAATTATGGCATTTAATAGGAAGTTTAATTTGATTAAAAAAATTGTTAAAAACACGATTTTCGCGTTTTTCGAGTTTTTCGCGTTATTCGAGTTTTTAAACTGTTGGCAACGTCGCAGCAGTCATATTCGATTTTTTCTAGTTTTTCGAGTGTCGCGTGTCGCGTTTTTGTGTGGCATTAGTCACCTCCTTTAATTTATTAAAATATAAATTTCGTCTCACTTAATTCGAAAAAGAGTTTATGGATTTTTGCATAGAATTTCCGATTGACCAATCAACAAAAGACCAAAAAGTTTTTTTGTTTAAATTAGTCTTTAATTGATACTAAATTAGTGTAGAAAATTTAGAATCGTTATTTCATAAAAAATGTATTTATTAATAACAATTTTTGTTTTTGTAAATTAAACAAAAAAATATTGTTGGTACAAATTAGTCTTTAATTCAAACATTGTAAAAATCGAAAGATAATTTATTGAAACATAAATTTGGTCTCACTTTATTCGAAAAACAGTAGTTTGAAAGTTTGCATACAATTTCCGGTTAAACTATCAACAAAAGACCAAAAATGTTGTTGGTACAAATTTGTCTTTAATTGGTACTGAATTATTCTCTGAAATTAGGAATGTTTATTTGATAAAAAATTTATTTGTTAATAACAATTTTAGTTTTTGCAAAATAAACAAAAAATGTTTCTGGTACAAATTAGTCTCTAATTTTATTCTAACCCCACACTATAAATGTTAATTCCAGGAAAACCGAGATTGGTACAAATTTTGTTTTGTTGGTACAAATTAGTCTTTAATTTGTCCTAAATTATGACTAAAAAATTTTTGCTTTTTTCAAAAGTGGGGGTGCTAACTTTTTTGACGTAATTTATACATTTTGCTTGCATGTACATAGCCGTCTTCTTTTATCTTACGATATCAAATGGAACATATATTTTGAAATAACGCAATTTTTTACACGATGACATGCCATTTTTTAATGGCATTTGAAGCAAATACAATTTTCTATCAAACCATGTAAAAAAATCAGGTTCATCTAATCAGTCGCCTCACGGAGATACGACCTTAATGCTATTTATCTTCTTTAAATATCCTATTCGACGAAGTATTTTTCATTTTTTTATTATATAGTTTTTTATATAGTTTTTTTTAATTTAAAATTATATTTCATTAATAATTAATTTTGATGAAACATATTTATTAATGTGTCTTTAAAATTTCTCCCCGAAGGGTTTGTAACTGCTTGCAGTTATAACGTGTACATTTTTATTATATGAGAATAGAGTAAAGTCCTCCAATAACGCCATAAAAAAAGATAGAAGATTTGATATACTTTTAGCGCATAACAAAGACAGAAATATGGCGATATTAGACTATTTTACTGTATATGAAACCGATATTGGCAATATATTAAGACTTTATTAATAATATATTGTTAATATATCGGAAATATATTTTCCCATATATATTCAAAATATATATAACAACATCTGGATCTGCTGAAACCGCGCAGTTAGTTGAGGGTTAAATATGAAAAAGAATATGACAGATTTATTATGTCTCGGTTTATCATCTATCAGAAGGTCTATCAGAAGGTATGTACTCAGAAGGTATAAACTACTTTTTTAGCTTTCGTTGTACATAAAACAGACGGACTCACGGCTTTTCAATGGACTAATCCGTTGACGATCGTAGTGGCTCGTCAGGACTTTCCCGATACTATTTTTACTGCAAAACACGTTAGTGTGCTGCGGAGAATGTTTAGAACAAAGCCGAACGAACTGCCCATGGTAAGCTAGCCGCGAATCAACAACAGTTTACCAACATGTTTTATTTTTAAGTGATGAAAATGCGTACAACAACTGAGTGCTGCAATTTAATTGCAGCACGAAAACTTAGCTGTAATGAATTATCAATCGAGTTCGAGTGATATCAATAAATTAAACACAATCGATGAATAACGTTGTCTCTTACTCACGTGATATCAATACTAGTTTCAAGAACACACCAGCAACCTTTCGTGTTGCTTTTGTGTTAAGAACAGCTTTACAGCTAGTGAAGTAAAATGAAGCTTTAGTCCCGAGAAAAGGTTACGTATAATATTAACCTACCTAATCGCGTTTCATTCTATAACAAAGGTGATCGTGTGTTAGCGGTCAAACTCGTGTTCTGATAAGCTTAGAAAATGCGGTATTGCTACTATTGCCATGGTTACCAAGCAGGAAGTACTAATATAAGTCGCCGAACAAAATGGCAACACCGCATTTGACATCCAAGTAACAATGATGGTGGCGGAATTAGACGCGCGCTAACATTTGACCGTCACAACAATGTTTTTTAATTGATATCTTTGTTCCTGAGATTCAAGTGGTGTTTTGAAGTGCATAAATTTATAAAATGATGTTAAAAGAACAAAGTCAAGAAATTCCATGATCGGGTACGAGGTAAGTTACAAAATAATAATTCTTACAAAAAATGTTAGCTGCTAGCTCATAGCGCAACCAGCTCCTTTCTTTGGACCGTGTCTACTACTTGACGTGAAGTTGTCACACTATATCCATATGCAGTTACTAAGCGGAGCCGATATTATTTTTTATTTATTAGCAAATGTTCAAATGTAATTTACCACTATTCAAGAATTTTTTTTACAATATTAAATCAGTTCTAATAGCATGAATAGGATTAATAACCTTTGGCCTAGGTCGTTAATACTACTTTAACCAATTTTTCATACTTTTTACTTTATACTTTTTTAATCTATTTAACTAAAAATTAATTTAATTTAAACTAATATTTTCTTCAAACTGGATTTGATCCCACACGATATAAAAGTATCGTGTGGGATGTTTGAGGATTTGAACCCAGGCCTCCATTGCCCAATCCGATGCACCACTGATACATCTGACAATACAGAACCTCATTGAAAAACACATTAATATAATGCACCAGTACTGGCCTAACTTCCAGACAGCATTCGTATGACAATTATTACGACTTTGATAAGTAATTGATTTCTACACGGAAAGAAAAGTTTCAATAAATGTTATTAATATTCCAATAAAATTTACTGGACTGATCATTAATTGAGGGACAAGCAAAAAAATGAATAAATTTATCGAGTTAACACATAAAAATAAACGAATAAACAGCAAATTTTAACGAACAAACAATAAAAATGGCAATTTATTCGTTTATTTTTATGTGATAAGTTGATGAATTTCTTTCATGTTTCGCTTGTCCCCCAATTAATGGTCAGTCAAGTAAATATTATTGGAATATTATTAACCCTTAAATAACCGATGGCCAAATCGTAGCTATTTTTCATCACGCGGGAGCGGGACGAAAGTGGAACTTTTCGTCTCTAGGGATGCAAAGTAAGTCGAGCGCGCATGCGAGAGACGCCTTGCATCTCGTAATTATTTATTCAAAACGACAAATATTATCACTGAATTACATTTTTAAAAATTCCCATGTAAAACAAAAAATATATTCACCATATAGTAAAAATATATTGTAAATATATTTATCAACAATATATTTATAATATATCGGGAACATATTACCAATATATTAGCATATTATATTTGCAATATATATTAGAAATATAAAATCATCAAATATTTAATAATAATTAGTTATGCACTCTATATTCATTAAGTAAATAATAAATGTTTGTCATATGTAAATATCAGATATTTATCATTCTGTATATACCCAGGAGGAAATTACAATACGGTCCAGCACTGGCTCAATACTAGTGCCAGTAGTGCCAGTACTGGCGTCAATGCTGAAACAATACTAATTCATTTGTAGGTTAATGCTGTGCCAGTACTGAAATGATAACACCAGGCATAGTATGGGCCAGCTTATATATTTAACAAAAAGTCAGTACTAATTTACTATACTGGGCTAGTCTTGGACTAACATTAATTTGCAACGTGATCCAACACTGATTACATATTTAAAAAAGTATTTAAAAAAATTACATAATTTTTTATTTTTTTACTTTAGTTCAATGTATTTAACTTAAAATTCATTTATTTGAAATTGAAATTTTCTGAAAACTGGAGTCGATGTTTGTGGATTCGAACCCCGGCCTCCGAGGTGGTAGTCTGATACTCTATCCGCTGCGCCACTGGTACATCTGACACTACAGGGCCTTATTGAAAAAGATACTCATATAATCCACCAGTACTGGTACAACTTACAGACTGCATTGGCATGATAATTATTTCGACTTTGATAAATTATTGATATCTAGATGGTAGTATTATCAGTCCTTATGAACTGTACCAGTGCAAATACAGTATTTGAATGCATATAACGAGAAATTGGATAAATCTTTAATATCTGAATGTTCTATTAGTATGACTATATTTATTGATTCAAAGGGACAAATATTATTACAGAATCACATTTTTTAAAATACCTTATGATAATGTGGTTGTAAATTACCATTTGTAATTATAATGTTTTCAATCTTCTGTATTATAAATAAAATCAGTGAACGTAATGTAATAAGCGATATAAACATCGAATAATATTTATGTCATTTAACTATTTCATGTGATAATTTATGATTATCCAAAAATAAATGAGTATTTAATCAGTGTTGTAAAAACTAATAAATAACTTTGGTAATCAATATCGGTCCAACGTTGACTATATCTGTAGTACTTACAATTAGTATAGTAATATTTTATCAATGGCTACATGATATAATTAGTTTTTTACGTTACTAGACTAGTACTGGGACAGTACTGGAAACTAATTATGATAAATTTGTTTATTAATATTGGCTTGATATTGGCCTAGTACTGAAATAACAGTAGTTTTTATATTGGCTAAAGTCGGTCTCACAGGCGAAATAATAGCTAGCCGTACATTAGTTAATACTGAACCACGACTGGCAGTCGTAGTATGGCTACACTGAGAAAAAAAAATTGTAATATTTCCTATTAATTATTTGAACCTGCACCTCAGGAATGCTTCATTTCAACAATTGTAATAAATTTACGATTATTTACCACTTTAGTGGTATTTTATCTAAAAAATTATAGGAAAAATTCCCATGTTAAATGTTTACGTTTATAAAAGGAATTTTTCGTATAATCATAGTAGTATTTACTTATAGTGATTGAACATTTTTCTACAAATTATAGGACTTGTTTATACAATTTATACTTCCTAAACTTTATGGGAAAAATTGCTCCAAGTTTTGGAAACTTTCAAATAATACTAGAGGAAGTTATGCTATAAAGCTATTGTAATCCATTGCCTTTTCCAACAATTTTATTGTAGCTGCTACTACCTATGCCTGTTGAACGGCGCAGGTATAAAATTACAGCAGTGGCATACATAGTTTCAGTGCCCTGCGTAAAACGAATTTTTAAATAAAACATTTTTAACTTTTTAAAAGTGTTTTTAATTTTAACGTCAATTGATGTACTTAATTTTATTAATAATTATAATAATGAGCAAACAGAAAATTTTTTTAATATAACCTGTTCCCAACCGAATACGCCCCTGTCCGAAAAGGTAGGGTATTAAGAGGTACGAGTGGCCTTCTACTTTCTTCCTAAACCCTTTTCACCGGCTTGAGCACTTCGGAGCGCACCGCTCGTGATTGCTCAAATATTTTTGGTTATAAGTTTGGTTATATGTACAGAGCACGTGTGTTATAACAACTACAATTTAATCGACAAAAAAGGGTGAGTGTTTAAAATACCGAAATTTTCAGTATATTATTTTTAATTTTTTAATATTATAAATGGTTATATACATTTATATATTCGACTAAGTGAACACGTGTATCATGCAAGACTACCGAACTTTGGATTCTCTTAAACAAGTTTTTTTCTTTTTCACAGATATTTCACAGATTGAAATTTTAAATTAAAATAAATTGATTAAAATGGAATACCAATTTCCACATTATGCAGACAATTATGTTTCGGAGCAACATTTGTGGCCCACTGTTGGTCCAAATGGACCTTCTGTCCATTTTGCGGGAAATCAAATGTGTCCAGGACTAGCTCAAACAAATTCAATACAGCAAATCGGTCATTTAGAATCACCTTCTCAGTCAGTGTCGAACTTTTCCAGCGGGCTTAATGTTCAGCATGCTGAAAATCAACTGAACCAGCAGGACGTAAATGCAAGGCCAATTTTAGTAGCTGATGACTTTCAGAATTCGATGAATTTGCAATCTCCATCAAGAACACTAAAACCAAATAATGTTACAACTATAACTGAACCTTCTGTCAGTTTTGCGGAAAACCAAATGAGTTCAGGACCAAGTCAAACAAATTCACAAGAGCAAATCGGTCATTTAGAATCACCTTCTCAGCCAAAAACAAATTTTTCCACTGAGCCTCCTGTCCAGAATGTTGAAAATGAACTGAATCAGCAGGACGTGAATGCAGGGCTAAGTTCAACAGCTGGTTACTTTCATAATTTGATGGGCTTACAACCTTCAACAGGAACAACAAAATCAAATAATGTTATAAGTATAACTGCTGAAAAAGAGAGTAGTTCTTCCACATCTGAAAAAGTTCCACTTTCCAGAAATGTATATATGAAAAAAGTGATTCAAATGTAAAATAAAGGTTTTTATTAAATTTTAAAATTATTTTTTCAGGATTTGCTGAAGTATTTAAACAGTATAGAAGATGGTAAAGAATTGATATCAGCTTACAAATGTAATAATAATAATCTATTGGATACTCAACGTGACAAATTGACTAGAATCGTGATTCAAAGGGAAACGGATATTGCTTTTAAAAACGTTTCTCATGAACAAAATCTTGAACGTTTCCAGTAAGATATTTATAAAAAATGAATAAGTATTTTTATTTATTCATATTAAGTAGTTTTCAAAACACAGATTTCATTTTTTAGAATCAGCAAAGAAAGGTTCAGTTTATTAGCCGAGCAGATACGAGATATCTTCCCTAAGGAGTCTGTTTTCACTTATTATACACCGTATGAAAATTATGTATGTGCGTCTGGAAAGCTACATGAGCATTTTCAATATAAGAAAGAAAAGTTGAGAAAAGTAGGAAGACTTTTACCAACTAAAAGGAATTCAAAAAACACTAGAGTTCCAAACTCAACACTTGGTATTAAAAAACAAGCAATTCAAAAAATATATTATAGTGATTCTCGTTACTTTGAAATCAATTCGAAAACTATGTATCATATTTAATCAATTAAAATTCCAGAGAATCAATCAAACTTGGAGTGGCTAGAAAAAAATATTGAACCATTCTTCGAAGTTCGGGACAAGTGGATGATTACTTATCAAGATAGACGTAATCTATTACTGCTGGCAAAACTTGATATCGATGGCTATTTTCAACGATTCCCTATTTTGAAAACCGAAAATGGAAAATATTTGGTACATAATTTTTTATCAGTACTTTTTAAATTTTTTGTAGTTTCGGAATTTATTGAAATTTTTATTTTTTAGATTCTAAATGATTTTGAAAAGCTCTTTCCTGGAAAAAGTAATTTGTTGTACAGCAATTGGAAAATAGTACGCCACTTGCTTTTAGAGCAACTAGAAAGTATTCAGAGCAAGCTATCCCACACCGAGAATTCTTATCTCATGTTGACAAAATCTATTGCAGAAGGTACACTGTTTGTTACATGCATGTATACTATAATAGTTGTCTAAAGTTATAAATAAGTTTGTTATAGTTTTCCTAATCTGATATAAAATTGCTTTTAGACGACAGCGACGCCATTACCTTGTATCTTTTGGTGAATCTTTTCCCAAAATCTAAACAAGGTCAAAAACGGAAAAATGGAGATTCAAACGGTATAAGAAAACCGTCACTTCAAGAAAAAAGGGATACATTTATTGTGCATATTCCAGTACGTAAAATCTTGTGCACCTAATTAATCATCTAATGATGTACGTATTTATTTATTGGAAATTGATGAATTTATATAATTGTTTTATTTTTATTTGTTTAGGATGCTAGCCAATTAAATTCTGAACTGCAGAAAATTAGGACAAATCTTTTTGCGAGGAAAGAAACGCTTCAGCCACTTCTCGTTTTAGTAGGACCAATTCAAAAAATTGAAAACTCCTATGTTATTGTCAACGACGTGATATTCAGTGCTTCTTCGCCATTAGAAGGATTGGATTTAACGTTCAAGATTTTCTGGTCAACATATTGCTCTTATCCTGCACTTTCACATAATATTTGGATGCTGATTCAAAAAGGAGTATACACCATTGAAGATGCTTCATCAAAAAAGTGTTGTACTGAAGTTAATGTTATGCTAGGTATAATCTATGATAAACTAAAGGGTAATTAAGTCTGAAGTGGAACAAATTTTTGTAAAATTTATGAAAATTAAATTTCAATAATTACAGTACAAAATGTTTAATTGTTCATTATGTCGGTTTAGTTGTGCAACTAATAAAGTACTAATTTCCCATACTAGAGAATCTCATAGACACAAACCTGTCTATGAATGTACAGAAACAGCTTGCTGTAGAACTTTTTCTAGTTTAAATTCATTTATCAATCATAGAAGTGAAAGACACTCAGAAAATAATCGTAAACAAGTTATATTTAACGAAAATTCGTATGATTTAATGAATAGTAATTATGTTGATTTAGAAACAAAAGAAAATAATATTGATAATAATAAGCAATTTTCATTTTTTAAAGATACTGAAACTATTTTTGTGATAAATAATACCGATGATGAAGATGATGATAACGTTGATTTTACTGCTGATGCTAATACGGCTGATGGTGAAAATGGTAAAGATGATAATGTCTTCAACGTCCACAATTATGCTCATGAAAATGAATTCTTGAATAGTGAGTATTTGCAAAATACTGTTGAGTTATTCGTTGCAAATTTGTACTCCATACCAGACATGCCAAGGAACAGAGTCAACAATATTATCCAAGAAACTGAAAAAATTATTAAAAATATTAATGATTTCATCAGTGTTGAGGTAGTAAAGAATTTAAACAAAAATTATGTTAGCGAAGAATGTGTAAATGTAACAAAAAATATTATTAGTGAAACAAGTAATTGCTTATCACAGTTCAACTCTGAGTATAAAACCTTTTTGTATTTCAAAAATAAAGATACATATATTGAACCAGAAAGTGTTCAAATTGGTGAGCGGACTGAGTATTGTTCTCAAAATGGCGTTAGAAGCATGAAAAAGGTACCGATTACTCTGCAATATGTACCACTGAGAAAAGTGTTTGGAAAGTTGTTTCAGAATTGTAATTTCAGTGACAAAGTTTTTAAGTATTTGACTGAATTAGAGCAGGAGACAACTTTTTCTAATTTTATTCAAGGTTCTTTCTGGCAAAATAAAATTAGTTTTCGACCAATGGATATCATCTTGCCAATCTTCATATATTTTGATGATTATGAAAACAACAATCCATTGGGAAGTCACAAAGGCATTGCAAAATGTGGAGCAGTTTATGTCTCGTTACCATTTTTACCACCAATTTTACAATCAAAATTAGAAAATATATTCCTTTTTATCCTTTTTAACACTTTGGATAGAAAAGCATGCACTAACAAAGTAATTTTTAATAAAGTTATTGAAGAAATGAATTTTTTAAATTCCACTGGAATAGAAGCGAACACTTCTGAAGGGAAAAAAAGGATATATTTTGATGTTGGTCTAATTCTTGGAGACAATTTAGGTCTACACAGCATTTTAGGGTTTGTTGAAAATTTCAATTCAAATCATTTTTGTAGATTCTGTTTAGTCGAACGTAGGAATATTCATAATGTAACCGATGCTAGTGATTGCATAATGCGAAATCAAGAAAATTATAATGCCTTGTTAAAAGCTGATGATGTGAAGAAATCAGGAATCAATGAAGAATGTGTATTCAATGACATAAAAGGATTTCATGTTACTGATAATCCATCAGTGGACGTCATGCATGATCTCCTTGAAGGAGTATGTCGAATTGATTTGGGTCTGATTCTAAATATTTTCATTAATAGCCAAAGTTACAGTTTGAGCTTACTAGATTTGAATATATATATCAGTAGCTTCAATTATGGAAGTCAAAATGGCATTAATAAACCTCCTGAAATAACTGATTCTCACATCAAAAATAAAAGAATAATTTTAACATCATCTGAAATGTTGCAATTACTTACAAATATTAATTTAATTATTGCCGACTATATACCAGAGAATGATAAATACTGGAAAATGCTTCTACTGTTGCGAAAGATAGTAATGACAGTACGAAGCTCTGTTATCACGTTTTCAACGTACACTACACTGGGCATTTTGATACAAGAATACTTGAGAATCCGTAAAGATCTTTTTTCTGACTCATGTACGCCAAAACACCATCATCTCGTTCACTATCCACAAATTATGCAACAAGTTGGTCCACTTTGGAAAACTTGTAGTATCAGATTCGAGGCACAGCATCGCGTAGGGAAGAAAGCATCATCTACATCTACCAGTAGAGTGAATGTTTGTAAAACCATCGCTGTGAAACATCAACTTAATCTGAACTTCAAAATTATCATTGATACACATGAAAAAAATGAGAGTCATATTAAATTTGGAAAATCAAAGTGTATGCCCAAAGAAACATTGGAAATATTATTGCTGTTCTTTAATGACTTGGAAATAGTTAATTATGATATGCAAAAATTAAGTTGGATACAGTATGGTAATAAAGAATTAAAAACGGGTTCAGTATTTGTTACTTTCGATGAAAACGGACATTATATACATTATGTGTATGCACTTATCAAAACAAAGTCTGGAATTAAAATCCTCGTCAAAACTTTAACTGACTGCTATTTGAGTCAGCATTATCATGCTTTTAAAGTGTACGATATTAATTTATTTAAGTGGAATATTATGGACATATCAATTATAGAATATGCAACTATGTCGAGTATTAACAGACTGAAGGATGGATTCTATTATATAGCAAAACAATGGTTGTAATGTACATAAGTGGTTAGATTTATAAATTTAAGGAATTATTCAATCTCATAAGCGTATGAAATAAGTATTACACTTTCTGTATGAAAAATGTAAAAATGAATATTCTTTGATGATAAAATTGTGTTTTTTATTCCAAATATTTACCTTTTGTAGCCGAGATATGAACGTGTCATTACATTGTTATTGTTCAATCTGAACATACTTTGGAATCCTTTAATTGAAATTCCATTTTGTACACAAACCCTATTTAATTTGTTTCTTAATTCTGCTATTTTTTTCCTTGCTGTGACTCTTTCATACCAATAATTCTGCTCTTTATTACAATTCCTATATTTTGTTTATAACCTCACATCATGACTTATTAAAAACGGTAAACAACTATAGTGAACAACTTCAATACCGAGCGGTCACACTAGCGCCGTTTGAAAAATTGTATTAACATAAAAATTTGATGGTAAAACAGAAATGACGCAATTTGAAATTTAAAAAGTAGCCTCCAATCGAAGCAAATAGTACTTAGTCATTAATTCACAATTATTAATTTGGGCAACCCTGATTGTTACGTATAGTGTATTATATAATAGCTTATTAATTACAATTCAATACTGTACATAATATTTATTCAAAATAATATTAATCATTCTAAAATTATATAAAAATAATTATAACAATATTTCTTATATATAAAATTCTCGCTATTTTATGCAATGTAATAATTAAATTTTTATTTATTACTTTATTTTTATTTATTTATTTATTATTTTTTATTTTATTACTTCATTGATTGACATCACAGTATATTTACTTTTGCTTATGGTACGAGTTACGCTACCTTTTCTCGCAAGTGCTATTTTAACCCCTCATTGGTATCGCTATGAGCATGGCCCTCACGCAAAAGAGAGGTCCGAGTGGTAGTTTTGGAGAGTAAAAGGGATAAACGAAAATACGATACCAACGAAGGGTTAACAGTGTCGTAGTATATATATAACTCAGAACCGTAGTCATTGTGTACCTCTGCGTTGTTTTCTTCGACTATTCTACGACTACTGTATCTGCGTTGCGTTGCATTGTGTGTGTGTGTGTGTGTGTGTGTGTGTGTGTGTGTGCGTGTGTGCGTGTGTGTGTCTGCCTGCCTGTATGCTTATGTATTTGTATGCTGAATGTGCATTTGTTTGTAGCTGTGTGTAAGCTATATGATACATATGTTAGTATGAGTGTCAGTTATGTTTAGTTAATAAGTGGTAAATAACAACAATATGATTGCACAGTAATTTCGTACATTCTAACAAGCCGGATTTAATTCAATATAGTTAAAAACTATTATTCCCATTAATTATTTTTATCTTTCAATATATTAATTGAAAGATTCCAATAAATTTATTGGAACTTTATCCTCATTGTCCTTTTAATATTATTTTAGAAATGTCCTATTAATATTTGGAAATGGTACTGAAATTCATGGTATAATTACATTAAATCTAGACAGTAATATTTCCTATAAATTTTTGGAAAATCTTCTATGATTTATAGCACAAAATACTTATTTATAGTAAAAGATCCATCGATTATTGTAAAGTATATCATTCAGAATTTTTCCCTTAAATTTTGGCAATTTTTACAATAAAGTCATTTATAAGTTCAACTTAAAGTAATTTATTGGAATTTTTCGGTTAAATTATATTAAATTTTACAATTTTTTTTTCTCAGTGCAACTATTACAGGTTTGCACCAAAAAATGCCAATACATGGTTAGCAATATCCGGGTCCCCGAAATCCAATTCAGTTTGGAATGGATCCTGACGATTTTGGATCACTGAATTATTATCATTGCCAATATTCCCAACAATATTCAATGGTTCGAAAGTCGGGGGTCCTGAGCTAAGACCCGCAGTTTGATTCCCACAAGCATTACAGGGTGGACCGCTGTTGTGCACGTAACCTGGAGTCGTATGCATTGAATACGAGGCCATACCAGTCGAATCAGCCATTGCCTGCGCCGCTATTCCTTGGTCCGAGTTATCGCTGGAACTGCACGACGAGATGCAGTTTTTGTTTTTTGGTTGCTTCGATCGAATAAGTTCAGCCAAAGAGGTATTATCCAAAATCTCCGCAGGTCCAGATTCATGAAGTTTGTTCGCAAAATTCGTACTTGCATATTGAAATGACTGGTTTTTGTTTATGACTGTGACGGCCACGTCGCAGTCGCACAGAATTGACAGCTCAAAGGCCTTCTTGAAAACACTGAACTTCCGTTTTTTAAAGGTCGTTTGTCGAATCTTGTCATTTTCGATGTGTTTTATCGTTATTTTTTTACGACCCATGTGGTGAAAACACGAAGATATTAATTCTAACGATAAGTTTTTTCTTTATGCAAATATAAGCACAGGTATGCGATCGTTAACTGTATTTTTCGTTCTTAGGAGAGCACTAAACATTTGAGGATTTTATAGTCGTTATGCAGGTACAATTACTTATAAATAATCATTCCTATACTTATTTGTAACCTTATCTAAGGTGAGAATAGAAGGCGGTAACGCAATAGGAACTAAAATGTATTTTTTCTACTAATTGGTGCAATATGCTTCAAGTAGTTTTTTTTAATCTCGATCATGTTCGACATGTCACCTGGCCTGTAATTTGACTATTGTCTAAAAAAAAAGTCAACACAAAAATAAATATTTTAAAATAAACTACCCTGATAGCCACATTTATATAAATTTTGTGTAAACATGATGTAAACAGGTTGCAATGGGTTTAGGTAATTTTTACACCAAGATACAGGAGTCCTATGCAATAATATTTATATAAATCGTGAAAAAGTATTGACTAAAAAAATAATAATTTTTTATTTTCGTTACAAAATAGAAATTCATACTAATAAAACTTTATTGAAATTTGTATTTTTAATATACATA
>JABFPD010000045.1:0-18334 GCA_022817545.1 Cremastobaeus sp. ZL-2020 | reverse complement strand
GCGGTACAATTTGCTGTGGAAATTGGTGGTAATATGCGTGATGTTGGGGTTCCGCCCGAGTCACCCGTAGGAGACTTGTGGGGCAACGCCAAGTCAACTTCTCAGAAGCAAATGTTGTGTGGGTACTTACCGAGAGTATCCTTATATATAATAGGTTTCATTAAATAAATTATTTCTTCAATTTTTGGCTCGTCATATTGATTTTTGAACATTTTTATCTCAGATTTGTTATTCGCGTCTCAAAATTTCCTTATTTACTAATTTTCTCGTGAAACACTACATTTTTGATCAGCCATATTGGATCCGTCAATTTGAATCTTAAAAACCTCAAAATCAAATTCAGCACTTGCGACTCAGAATAATCAAATATACCAAATATCATAAAATAACTTATTTCGTAAATTTTTAGCTCGCTGTTAAATCCGCCTTTTGATTTTGGGTGACTTTGGCAGTTAATAAATTTTCAGTAGGCGTATCTACCGAGCTGAAACTCGGTCAAATTTATGCCTTAGATCTTGTATTTTCACAATATCAAAATTGCTACTTCAGATTTACAAAATAAACACTGTATTTTTGCCATACAAAAAACAATTATTTTTCGGTTATAAACAATTAGCGCTGTAGGCCGAACAATTTTTCCGCGGAAATTCTAGTTTCGAATTGCGGAATTTTGGCCTAATTGTCAAGAAGGTTACACGCAGTTTCGACCAATAGGAGCAAGGATAATTTTTTTTTCACCAGGATCACTAAGACTTTGTTTATAACAAAAAAGTAACCGTAATAGGTAAAATTTATGCTCCGATGGTGCAACTTCATGATGACGGTAATCATTTTCATCAACTCGTGGACTGAGTTGATGAAAATCATTGCCGAATTAAACCGGTGATCGCCGCGCGAGCCGCGGGCAGCGTGGTGGGGGATCGAAGCCTCGCTGCTAGCTCGCGCGGCCGAAACGGCACCGGTAACTTTTTTACTATTTCGAGTAAAACGTGTTTAAAATTCAATGTTCCCAATTACTTCCACACTAAAAAATTTCATTGTGAACGCCGATTTCGTTAAATAATTAATTTCATTAAAAAAGGACTATTGGTAAACAAAATATATGGCCAAAAGTGTGCAAAATTACCACAAACTCAATTTTCATGAAACGTGGAGTCAAGTCGTTTTTCCTATGGGCTACAGATATATGGCAGGTGGTAATTTTTATACCATTTCATCACTTCATAATTTTTTAATTAATATAATAGGGCTATGAAAATAACCAAAAAACCATTTCTCTCGTTACTATCGCATTAACAAATAATGGCCATTATCAACGGTTTTCTGAACATTACTTGGCTTCTGTTTAGCCAAATTCGACGTGACTTTTTTAAATTTCTCGTCACTTTAGCCTTCATTTATAAACAAACTTGCATAAAGAATCCCTGACAAACATATAGGCGTTTCATTCCACGACACCCTCTACTTAATGCGAGCCTCAAAATCTGTCACGCTCAAAATGTTTGAAATACATGGGGCTGAATTTCATTTGATTGGACTAATAAGGGTTAATATAAAACAAGAAATTAGATAGTAAATCACGATCAAGCAAAATTAAAGAATTAATTTTACAAAATCAAAATCTGTTTTTATTTTAGTTTTGGTTTGGATATTTTATTTCGTTTTTATTTAAATTAAAAAAATTAAAATTCGAAAATAAAATAAAAAAAACAAAATAAATCATTTAAAATCACATGAGGTTAGTTTGGTTGCCAATGTTGAAACGGTCCTCAGCTAAGGTTATTTATACATGTGTACTCCCTAATTCTAATGTTTCGTTATTATGATCTTTTTAGGAGAAAAATAAAAGAAGCTTTGTTGTCAATTAACCCTAACGAAGCTTCTACAATCCCAGCAACTACGGTCTTAAATGGGAAGCCATGCGAATATTCCGATGACTATGTTATGCAAGAAGAGTACATAGAGCTTATCGAATATATTGAAGAAGATATTACGCAATCTAAGGACATGAACACACAAGTACAAATTATCACGTCAAATCCAGTTAATGATGATGGATGCACGATGTTAAAAAATGATGGTACAGATTTTATATCTGATGAGGATTATGGTACAGAGGAAGAAGAAGAAAATTCATTGGAAAGGAAATGTTCAATGTCCTCATATAATTTGGGTCAATTAAAAGACACGGTTGATACAATAGGGAATAACGTGGCATCACAAATGGACTATTCATCATCTGCATCGATTACCGACAATTCAGATGAAGAGTTTGACGATCTTATTGTCGAAAAATCAAACAATGTAGATCAAAACAACAATGACGGTGTTCCAGAAGAAAATCGCAATATAAATATTTTTTATTTCTTCAATGAAATTCAAAGAGCATACAGTGAACATATTCAAGGGGTTCAGTGCTCATTTACAGATTGGAATATTGATCGAGTTCATTATAATGGATATAAAACTCAAATTTTTTTTAAATGCAATATGTGCAATTTTAAAACCAATATATGGTCAGAGAAGGAAGATGACACTACTTTTAATATTAATACAGCTGCTGTTATTGGTTGTATTACAACTGGAATTGGATTTTCACAGCTTCAAGAACTGAGTGCAGCTCTGAAGATAAAATCTATGTGCAGTTCCACGCATACTAAAATCCAGGAAACTGTAATAGAAAAATTCATTGAAACTGCATCGACCAATATGCAAAAAGCAGCAGAATTGGAAAAACAATTAGCTACAGATTGTGGAGATGTCATAAATGGAATTCCATTTATAACTGTTATTGCCGATGGCTTTTGGGAAAAGAGATCATACGGTCACGGGTTTGATTCTTTATCAGGAGTTGGCATTATCATCGGTAAACAGGACAAGTCCTTTTCGCAGGTTGCCGCAACAAGTATTGTGCATTGTGTGAATTTGCACTCCGAAGGGGGACAGAAGCCAAAGATCACAAATGTTACAAAAATTTCGACCGGAATGTTAGTTCAACCAAAATGGAGAGCGATGCCATAGTGGAGGGGTTTAAAAATAGTGTTGAGACGCAAGGCCTTATTTACAAAACGTTAATTGGAGATAATGACAGTAATGTCTACAAATCAATCTGTGATAATAAGCCTTATGATGAATATGGTGTTATTGTAGAGAAAATTGAATGCAACAATCATCTACTGAGGAATCTAACAACTAAGTTATATGATTTGGCCGATGAAGCCGATCCTAACTATTTGAGAAATCGAGAGTTCGTAGGTTTACGCAAAGCAATTCGTGACAAAATTGGAGAAATAAGACGAACCATAATAAAAGCAGCTGAGAATTGTCGTATGTTGAACATGCCGCAGGTTGACCAAGTTTCTCATTTACGACACAGTATTTCAAATATAGTCGATCATGTTTTTGAAGATCATACGTTGTGCAAAAGTTGTAACATTGATTGCAATGAGGAAAGTGTGTTATCACCTATTACAGACAGATTAAAGTATTACGGTCTGCATAATAAGATGAAAAGTTTCTTGGAACCATTAATACAACATGCTCTTAGTTTGATACTGAATCATACAAATAATCCTGCAGAATCTTGCAATGCTCTGTTTTGTAAAACATTAGGGGGCAAAAGAGTCAATTTCTGTACTAGAGGTTCAAGTGATGCTAGAATATCTGCCGGTATTATTCAACACAATACACATCAAGTACTGTCCGAGTATTACAAAGCAAATCAAGATAGTGTACCCAAATTTGTGAGTGAACTTGAAATGTCAAGAAAACGGAAAGTTGCTCTGAATAAACTTAGCAGAGCTGTTAATGGTCGAGTTAATAAATTCTCAAAAAAAGGCGCTGACAAGTTTTATGGAGAAAATGCGCAAAAAGTTGATATGGAACCAGATGCATATAAAGCAAAATTAGATCGTCATTTTGAGAAATTGGAATCTTATAGAAAGGACAGAGAGGACATAGAAAGAAATACAAGAGAGCAAAGAGATTCCGAACAATGGAAAATCATCCGACGTGATTTACTCACTGCTTCGAACTTTGGAGAAATTTGTCGAGCAAGACCTCAAACGCATTGTGACAGCAAAGTTAAAAAGATCTTATTTCCGTCAATAAAAGACACGAAAGGTATGGAGTATGGGCGAGTTAATGAGATAAATGCACTTAAGCAGTTGGAAGAGCAACTCGGCAAAAAAATAGAAGCCTGTGGTTTATTCATTGATGAAGAATATCCCTATTTGGGAGCAACGCCTGATGGTCTTATAGGTAACGATGGTCTTGTAGAAGTTAAATGTCCTATTACTGCTCAATTAATGTCCATTGAAGAAAGCATTGAGAAAATACAAAGAATTCGAGCAATTTTCAATAGTTGTACTACTGAAACAAAAATGAGTCGGACGCATCATTTCTTCTACCAAGTACAGGGTCAACTTCATATAACAAAACGAGACTTCTGTACACTGAAAAAACTATGGTCGGGCAGCGCTCCTAAACGACGGGCTCACAGCGTTGCTAGCGCACGGGACGGTAGCGCTTTCACTTTTGTCAAGCTGCGGTCTCAAATTTTAGGCGTGCTACCTGCCCAAATATTGGGTCGGCAGAATGATGAGTTTTAAGAACTCGAATTGCTGGGTGTTTGAGTGAACAAAAATTGTTGTAAACCGACTATGACATACTTCCCACTGTGTTTCAACTATTTCATAGTTAATTGAACTACGTAGTTCTATTAACTATGAAATATTTCAAAACAAGGCATAAAATTGTTTACACATAATAAAACATATGTAAATATAATATTTGTCCAGGTAAAAGATGGACACAATAATAATGAGCACAAAATAAAACGTGTACAGTTAAAATGAACACAATTGAACATGTTAGCACAAAAATGTTAAAATGTATACAAAATAAACTTAATACGATTCTTTCATGTGATTCAATATGAACAGACTTAATATGAGCACAATATAAAATGTACACAAATCAATCTTAGAACAGTTCTTTCATGTAATTTAATATAGACACAATTCAAATTAATACAATATAAACATAAACAAAGTAATATAAAATGGCCACAATTAATGAAGTCAAACTTAATCAAACTTATATATGTTGACATTGCCAATAGCATAGAGTTGACTTCATTAATTGTGTCCATTATATGTTGTGTCCATTTTATGTTTAAAAATGTTTGTTTTATTTTATATAACAATATGAAATTATATGAAATAACTGTTTATACAATTTTATATAACTGTTTAATTTTATATTGTGTTCATATTTATTGTGTCCATATTAAACTACATGAAAGCTCTGTATAAAATTTATTTTGTGTCCACTTTAACCGTACGCGTTTTATTGCTTACATTTTTAATTTTGTTAATTTTAACAATGCGTGTTTTATTATTGTGTCCATCTTTTAGTCTACTTAACATTTTATAAAATAAAACAATTACTTAAAAATATTCTGCACTTTTAGGAAAATAATTCTCACTGTTTTTTTTATTAATATATATATTTAGGAGTTACTTATGACTAATGACATATGAGTTGACGTAATTGATTAGTTGTATGTGCGAAGAACACTTCGTTTGTGCATGTACCATGGTACCTGCAGGATACTTTGTATCTGTTTTAGTAAAAATAGTAAAAATATTACTTTAGAAAATAATTTTGAACAACATATACAATGAAAGTAACGTAAAAATAGAAAACAGAATTAATTATGTTTTTTAAAATTATTTTCTGATATAGAAATTACTTCAAACAAACCAAGGTTTTAGTTTAAAAATTTTTGTATACAATAGTTTCCGAAAATATTGTATACAAAAGTAATGAAACCGAAAAAACGTGCATTTGATCAGAATTAGGCAATATATTTTTTAAATAATAAATTTTTGTTCGCCACAAACAATGGTTAAGCCCGTTAATTTAAATGTGTACTTTTTTTGTCAACCAAACAAACTCTTGTTTATTTGGTTAGTCAATTTAATATCAAGAATTTAATTTCAATTTAATATCTACTATTATTATAATATAATAAGTGATATATTATTCTAAAATCGTTACACATTTAACTAGCGAATTTGGCTGTCATAAAACTTAAAGTTTACAATTCTGTTCTAATTATACAATTATTTTATAAGCATGTGTTTAAATAATTATAACTTATACCTCGAAGAAATGAATAGTGTATTGTCTTTATATACTCCTAAACAAGGTGAAATGATAGGTAGATCTTTATATTTGAAAAGTTTTGTTTCATTTTTAATTTCTTCAACAATAAAGGCATGGTAATGTTCATCGAAAGTTACTTCTTCAAACATTTGCAAATGGAAAAAAATTTCCCCATTCACTGAAAGAATTTTTAATATTTGACCAAACTCTTTTTCCATGCCTTCCATGTTAGTAACAATGAATATACCATTTTTATATAAAGTATCATTAATTTCTGCCTTATTAAAACAACATACTCGATCGATCTTAGAAAAATAATTTTTGCAACATAATCGCTATTGTCAGGCGAATATAACTTAATTGCACTTTCAGTTTCTAAGGAGTGAACCATTTGACACATTTAAAGCATTTGTTTTGTAGCTATTGTTTTCATCAAATTTTTATTGCAACCCGTTGATTGCGCATTGGATTTTATTTGTCGATGGCGAGATTCAAATCGCATACTCCAATAATTGACGCATGGCCCATTTTCTATCAAAATTCTAGTATAATGAATAAGATTATGGAATTTAGGTTTTAAAGCTCCAAAAAGCTTAATGTATAATTCATTATGTTGTTGAACTAAAATTTTCAAAAAGTTTGCATCGTACTTGATTATTCTTGGAGACAATACAATATCAATTATCTGCCGCAAATATTTGTATAACTGCCAACATTCATTGTTTTCAGGTATTAAATCTCCAATAATTAATCCAAAATATCTAACAAAACACAGCATTTCGGCTGCTGACATTTTCAAATTCACTTTTTGTTTATTTTTATCTAAAGAAATCGTTGGTGGTTTGTTAGACTTTTCAATGGGGCCGTATTCAAAACATTGCATTCTAGTAATTAAAGTGTTGAGTGAAAAGTATTTTTTTTCGAAAACTAAATTTTCCAAAACAGACTGCATTACATAAATACACACACCTTCTAGTATATCATGCATTAAGTCTAAAGTCAAGTTTTCTGTTATATGAAAGCCTTTTATGTCATTAAATATACATCTTTCTTTAATACCAGTACTTGAAGCATCACCATTTTTAACATCTTCTTCATAATTTTCTCTCGTTCTAAGGAGAGATTCGTCTTCGGCAGTTAGATTTGCCAACATTTTTGAATTTACTTTGCAAACACGACATGAACTATTCGCTTTGAAACATTCAACTAATCCAAGTATTCCATTTAATCCTAAATTGTCACCTAATATTAGCATTAATTGAAACTTAACTGTCTGTGGTTTTCCATTTAATATTATTTCAATTCCTTGCTCGCGGAGAAAATTGATTTCTTCAATGATTTTCCGAAACACATTTTTATTGTTGCTCTGTTTTTTATCTTGGACTCGAAATAAACCTGTAAACAGTATACTCGAGAGACGGGAAGCAATATTCGGAGGAAGACATGCTAGTGTTGCATAAATAGCACCAAATTTATTAATTCCTGAATGACTTCCTAATGGATTTCCACATTCTAAATCATCATAAAATAAAAAAAAAGGTAGAATGATGTGCTCACTATTGCTCACTATTGTGGAGTATTTTTTCCGCCAAAGATCACCTTGAATAATGTTTGTTATAATATTTCTTTCGGTAGTTAACTGATTCATATATTTTAAAATTTCATTCAATAGTCCTGGTATTTCTAAAAATAACTTAAATGTTTTTCGAAGTGGAACGTGTATACCATACATGTAACTAGATGTTAGAACTGTGTCGTCCCCTTTAATTGTATGGGTATATTTGTGACCTATAAAAAATTGGTCATAATCAACAAACCCCTTACTTTTTAATAACTGAAAACGTTTATGCTCCGTTCTCACATCTTCAAATACTAATTTGTACTTAGCAAAACATTTTTCCGTGTCCTTCAAAATACTTGTTGTAACTCCACTTTTTTTTAATATTGCCATAATGTCACTTTCTAAACTAGGTAAATAGATATTTTTTATAAATTTGTCTAAATAGTCAATAACATCTTGCACTACTTTTCTAGGATAATTAGAATTACTATAGAGTAACAAAATGAACGTAAGAATACTGTTGATTATGGAATCAGTTGCCATGGTTAAATACGTTTCTGTATCTTGGTTTTATTACAATTTGTTGATTTCAGTAATCAATTTCTTACTCGCTGTAAGGCACTTGATAGGTGAAATTTTATAAACTAGTTTTTGTATGAAAAACCAAATAAAATCGCAAGTATATGGCCATGAATTCAACGCAATTAAACATTTGAAACAAGCTTCAAATGCTCTTAAAGGATCCCTATAGAAAAAAAGTTCCTTATTTAGGGAAACATATAGTTGCCTACTGTCATTTAAATTTCCGCAAAGTATAACATACGGATGAAGAGGCTGATTCAAACTTTGCAACCACTCTTCATGTTCATCTTTTAATTTATTTAAATTGTCAGGATCCTGAAACATGAAACACAGTTAAATAATATTAAAGTTAAATAATATTAAATTTAGAACAAACCCATTGGCAAGTATTTCATACCTCAACATGCAAGAGGAAACACCTGCTCACTTCTTCTTTAGATAAAGTGATTTTCGATGAATCGTCGACTTTAATGACCTTCGATGCAGATAGATAGAGTGGTAATATAAGCAAAGCTAAAACATTATTTGCTCCACCTAGTATAAAAGTTATCACATTAATGTTATCATTGATAATATGAATTAGATATAGGTTTATGCATTAATCACATATTACAAACAATTCTACCTTCTCCAATTAAATCTTTGTGCGTGCTTAAAAATTTTTTAATCTCTCGTGCTTTAGACTTGCTACAAACTTCAATTATTTTATCCGACAAGGAAGGCCATTTATCACAAAACAAAGAAGAATAATTATAATCAGCGTCATCATCTTCCTTTTCAACACGACGAATGACTTTTCCGTAGTCCACTTCTAGCTGTAAAAATTATAATTTCTAAGTTAATTCATGAATTTAATTAATTTTTACTGATTTTTTCTCTTTATGTACAATAAAATATTGGTGTTCAAGATTATAGCTTACAAGCGCAATTCCTAGTGGAAAATTCAAACATCTAAATGTGTTGAAATAAACATCAAGAGAAACGCTAGGTTTCTTTTTCGTTGTTGTTAATAATTCCAATCTATCTTCGTGCGATTTGTCCCACTCATCTAAAACTACTGCTGCCGAATATTTCGTTCTATCTGAATCTGTCAAGATTTCTCTTCGTTGTATGTCACCAGCTGCATTTAATAAAATTACATATAGCAGACAATAAATTTCAGATGTGTTTACTTTTATTAATTAAATTTGTTCTAACCTTCAAATTCATCTAAATTGTCAATCTCTAAATTGTCACTACTCGATGTATTCAGCAAACCTGCATCACGCAGTTGAACCCTAAAAAATTTGTATGCATAATATAAGCAGCCATTTGCACTCGTTGTCTGCTTTGCAGCATTGCTTTTATACGGACAAAAAAATAAATCCGGATCTTCAGAGGGAAATATTTCTTTTAATTCATCGCGAATTCTCATAAAATCTTCCTTGGGGATTCTAAGAAAAACGACACATTACATTAGAAAAACTGATATTGAATAATGCACACAATTTAAAAAATAATTTAAATGTGTTTGTGTTTTTTTTATTTCAATAAAACTTACTTGTAATTGTTCTCTGCTTTTAAATGTTTTAATATAATCATTTCTTTAAGCCGTACGTAGTCAACAATTTTTTTTTTCGCATATCTTCGTAAAATAATGCGACCTAACAAATTGTCTGGCTCATTTAAAAACCGAAAGGTTTCGTTATCAACGATATTAATAGAATCTGCAATTTTTTAAATGATAAAATCTTCATAGTATTATTATTACTGCGTTATTATTACTGAAAATGGTCAAGAATTATTACCCGACAAATTTGCACTTTCACTGGGCGAATTTTTGTCTACCAAATAATTCTGACTGCTTGAAGATACTTCATAATCATCATCTTCCCAATTTTCATCGCCTAAAAAATTATAGTAGATATTGACATTGTTATATCATAATGATTTGTAACATTGTTGAATAAACATTTTTTAATTTAAAGATTTTTCTAATCAAAAGTTACTTGTATTTTCATATTATAGAACAATGCCGGAGCATGTGAAAGGTTTAGTTTGGGCTAACTTTTGATCGGAAACAAATTCATATGCTTAAATTTGTGATATATTACATTTAATTTTAGATAGAAATTTTATGTCCTATATTAAGTAAATGATCAGTGTAAATAAGTTACATAAATATATGTGAATATATATACTTATTTATACATATTAATGCTGTTCTTTCAGTTGAAAGTTTTGTATACACGTTGAACTTAGAAACGTACGCATAAAAATAACCTTCGATGTTACATAGGATATCCTATGTGACATCATTTTTCATCAATTTTCATCATTTTTCATCATTTGACATCAATTCCTTACGTTTTTAACATCTACGTGTTTATAAAAATTTCCACTAAAAACGTAGCATTAATATGTTTAAATAGATATGCTTATATATATTCACTTATATTTATGTAACTTATTTACACTAATCATTTATACTCCGATTGAAATTACATGTAGACATATAGAACCGGATGAATTCGAAATTGTATAGAACTTAAAATTTCTATCTAAAAATAAATGTAATACATCACAAATTTTAGCGTATGAATTTGTTCCCGATCAAAAGTTGGTGCCCAAACTAAACCCTCCGATTTCACCCTGATCGCAAAAGCAAACTTGTTGAATTAGTATATTAAATTTGGTAATTTTTTTGCATGTGGAATCGATTTTAAACCTTAAGAATGTTGGGGCAGAAAATCGTGTTGCATATAGTGTTATTATCTTAAGTAACCTCAAGAGAAGTGACAGAAACAAGTGACACCAAATCTTCTCATGACTTTTGTAACAGTAAGCTTTAATAAACGTCAGATCTTCTTTAAAGTGAAAAAGTAGTATAATAACGTTATATTTTTACCTGAACAGAAATTATTCGCGCTTGGATACTCCAGACTTTAGTCCAGTTGGATATTGGCGTCTAGAAATTAAAATACAACGCAATCCGATCAGTGAATTGTATACTCTTACACGATGCACAACTTGCGAAACAATTTATTAGAAACAGGTTCTAACAACAAAGAATGTTTTCTGAATGATTTTAAAGGCTTTAAAAGATGATCGAACATTTCTTTCTCGACAGAACGACATCAGACTTATATATCTACCAAGCAGCTCGCGGGGACCAATTATGCTAGAGGTAATATCAATCAATTACACATTTCTTAAGACAAAAATTCATTTAAGATTGAAAAATAAGCTTTATTTGCACTTAATAGGAACAACAGTTCGGAAGAAGTCTGTTATGAAAATTTCAGAACCTTCAAACAAATGTAGCGATGAATGTCAGCGCAAGCTTTCATTTGAGGATATGAACGCAGTATTGAAAAATCGAATGCAAAACTTAACTGACGAGAATAAAACTTTAGAACAGGAGTAAGATATTTTTAATGAAATTCAAACTGGAAAAATATTATAAATACGAAGTTTTAATTGAAAATCTTTCAAACTAATAAAAAGTAATTAAAGGTACAGCAAAATTTTTAAAGAAAACAAGTTGATGAAGAAGCAGCTTGAGGAAATTGCCCATGAAAATCATCGATGCACAAATCAACCTGTAGGTATTGGCTATAACTTTTTACGACAATATTGAAATCTAATAATATCCAAGAATTATTTTATAATAATTTATTCACATCATAAATGAGTATAGATACAACTGTGAAAAATAATCAATTGCACTAATAGATTAATTCCTTTTGTGTACAAGAATCTAATTTGATAATTTGTATAAAAAAATAAAGAAAGTGATAAAATATTTATTTCTAATTGATTGGTAGAATGAAATGTGGTTTTTATAACGAATTAGATCATTTAATCAACTATTTCCAGGAGGTTATAAAGAGTTTTCGAAACACAGAAACTTTCATCGATGTGAATTTGCTGACTTCGGATAAAAGCGTTCAGATAAGTTCTCTATGTGAATTGTGTCACGAGAAAATTGCAGATTTGGATTTCAACGGTGCGAGTGTCATATTGAAAAAGTATATAAATTACTCTCAAAATTAAAACAACCATTTAAATATATGTTTCATTCTATTTAGTTAATTAAAATCCATTACTTAATAGATAAGAATACGAAATTATAAAAAAAAGAAAATAAGCAAAAAAATACTTATTTTTGTAGACTGTATGTTAATATTATCTTTCCTAATTAAACATCGTTTTCTAGATCTGAAATTGAGAAGTTGGAACACGACATGAAGATATTAAGAGATGTTGTAATTGAACGAGAGCAAGCTTGTAAAAATCTTTATGAAAGAGAAAAAATCTATAAACTTCAAATTTCAGAATTATCCATAGAACTCGTGACGTGTCGTCATCACTTGGATTGTAGGAGCAATGAACTAGAAGGCTTCAACAAAGAAATAGGGGTAATTTTTTGACTGTCTGATGGTTAAAAGTTAAACTTAAGAAATTGAATGCAAGGATTGATCTAAATTTTAGCACAAAACCATGGAGAACCAGGATTTACGACGAGAAGTAGCTCTTTTACAAAAACAAATGGAAAAATTAAAACATAAGTTAACTCCGAGGTATTCTAAGTTTTTAACTCACGCAAATTTTCTACTACTCATTTTTTTAATAAGTTTTATTTTGAAACAGAAAAATGGATGAACCTAATGAGGCTAACGTTGAAGATTTTATTGAAAATATCAAAACGCGATTGTCAGTTCGAAACATTAAATAATTAAATAAACCTCTAAACAGAATATTCTCAAGTTTAATACCAAGATGAATTACAAATTGCTCCAAGACAGTGAAAACCTCGTAAGAGAAGAAAACAAAATTTTATTGTTCGTAACAATAACACTTCATTAATATAACAATAGTTCTGCAATTTCTATAAAGTAAATAAATAAAGTATGGAAGCATTTCTGTAAATTAATTATAATGCTATATTATGAGAGAAGTATTTGTAAATTGGTTGTCTTATTCTCTTGGCTGGTTCGTTATTTATTACGTTGTTTTTTTATTAATGGTGGGAAATAGAATGTTATAGATAGTACTCCGTTTATTTGAATTTTCGGTTAAAATATTCAAGCGTATGAATTCCAATTAAATCCGGCTTATATTTCACTGTGTTTATTCAAATATGCTCCTACAAGTTTTTATGCTTGCTCGCAGATAATAATCTTGAAAAGTAATTGGAACATAAAAAATTCGGAAAAAATTTTTCATTACAACAAAAACATACCCCCTATTTGGGTTATACTCAAACTCATACAACCTTTTTTTCAAAACTAGGGTATTTACAATATTTTTTTGTTAACAAACTTAAATGGTCCATTTATTTAATATAATATAAAAGAGTTTTTGTCGTTAATTAACTTTTTATTGTTCATGATAGCTTAAGATACAGATTTTTATGATTTTCGATTATAAAAATGTACAAATGTAACAAAATATTTTAATTAATGTAATCACATATCATTGAATAGAATTACGTGTTGTAAACTATAATTTTTAGCAACATTTTCCCCATATATGCACAAGATTTTAAAACAATTTGAATATCCAAATATTACATTGATTAATATTACACAAACTTGCATGTTTTTGTCAAAAAACGGTTTTTCTTACAAAATTATTAGATTGAGTTAACTTTTTGAGAACAAGTAAGAAATATACAATTATGAAAGAAATCAATCAATATTGTATTAATATCTACGGCAATTATATGAACAATTTTTATTCTAATAATTTTGTAGTCATTGCATAGCCTAACTAAGAAAGTTACACCAATTGTTCATTCACTAGCAAATGTTACCAGAACTTATCGACATCATTTTCAGTCTGTAATCCTTTAAATATAATTATAACACTAGATTAATTGCACAATAAATATTTAATTTTTTACAATGTAATTTTCTATACAGAACGGAATAAATATATGTACATTTTCTGTTGGTTTCACGTATAAAAAGTATGTAATAACGAAAAAAATCGTAGGGTAAAAGGTTGCGTAATGCAAATATTCTGAGCAAGTTAATTGTAATATTTTCGTTAAATGTTTATAGAAGATTGCAACTTTGTTAGAAATCACGCCTGTAGGTTTGCAATGATAACTTACATTTAAAAACAACGTGAATCCCACTTAGGCCGTTTGACGACTCAATTGATATTTGACATTTATCAATAATATACATATATTTTCGAGTATGGAAAATTGAATTGAATTTGTACAAAGTTATAATACAGTATATAAAATTTCAAAAATCATATCACAGTGAAATTTACTATGACACTTATTAATGATTGCGAATAATAATATGTAAATATTATATTTGATACGGTATCAGATGATGAATGGAGACAGAGCCTCTACAGTTCGACTGCAGGACAGTGTTCGTAACAGTAGATATAGTAATAGTTTAAAGAGCAGTAACGGTGCGTAGGTAATATAAATAAATACGTAAATACACATCATCACTGGCTAAGACTGTGTAATATCGACCAAGAGAAAGAAACTACGACATTTTCAAGTACATCTATACAGAACGCACAGACTCAACGTCTACTACACTGTTCTAATTAGTCTAACAACGGTTTCACACAATATCAATCGGTTTGTGCGTTTATCGGTGAATCAGTTGGAGCCGAATTGACTGCACGCCGACTTAAACCGCTCGGCGACGTTAGTTAGCGGGTTGCAACCGTCTCGAGTCTCCCGACTGTGTTTCAAATGCAGACTTCGCCACGATTTTCGCCACGATTTTCGCCACTTGCATGCATTGTCTGATTTCGGCGAGTTCTTAACTGTAAAATCTGCGGATCGAGGATGAGCGACTTGCTGGTCGTTCATCCTTCTACGAGCTCGATCAAAGTTGCGACTGGAATGATAAACAAAAACAGATGAGTTTGATGTTGGCTGCGGATGAGATGTCGATGATACTGGACGATGATAAAAATGTGCTCGTAGATTAAAATTGCGATGAATAATTCAGCGCTCGAGGGCTTTAATAAAGGAAATAATTGCGCACGGGTTCGGTGTCGCTCGCGCAGAAGATCGCAGTAGGAATGCGAATGTGAAATGAAACCAATAAATTATACAATGGAGGATGGGAAAACGGCGAGAGAAAAGTGCTATGCTATTTCGTTACAGACAAATCATCCGTGAGTAAAAACAAGTGCAATTCAACGTATCGATTAATTATGACTGGTCAAAAGGATGCCGAGCGAGATAGACTCGAGTGATTTGTAAATGAAAGGCTGTTGCTTGGGGACCTCGCAACTCGGGTTGATGCAACTAAGATTTCAATGTGAATGGAAATTTGCAAAAAGTGTGAAAAGTGTTCTCAATGCGGCAAACTTGACTGGCGATTAAATAGAATAGTTGTAAAGGCTCCTGGTTGGCTTTGAGTAAAAAGTAAACACTACTATAGAAAATAATTGAAATATGAAATGCAGTAACGATCATGCGACTGAGAAAGTCGAACAGACCTAAAATTATTGTTAAGAATGTCGAGTCGTTGACGAGGGTGGGCTTGGACGCGTGATGAGAAGATGAAACAGAAGGGTAGAGAAAAATGTGCGTGAAAAGTAGAGTCGACTAAATAAATTGTAAAACAGTAATATAATTGTAGAAAAGCCAAGATCGGGCAGTAATTATTTATAAAAAGTACCAAATGGTCGGTCTTACCTTTTGCCAACGAAATGGCAACGATTCGACGAACTACGGTACTCGAGCTCCATTTCAAAATGAAATGAAAATTGAAAGACAGAAAGAGTGAAGAAAATTCTCGGACATGAATTTCGCTCGTTCTTTTCGAATCGCACTTTCAAAACCACGCCGTCAATTTCGCGATCGACGTAGCAACAAACCCGGTCGGTTTCACTGCGGCCAAAGCTGGACTAAGATGTAGGTTTAACAATCAAATTAATAACAGTAGTAGTATAACGGTATATAATTACAATGTAATATATAGAGTAACCAATGACGAGGACAACAACAATAACAACACAGCAACAGCAACACGACACGACACGACACGACACAAACTTCTTTTCGTTTCGCTTTGTCTTCTAATACAGCAAGTTATTAGCACAACTTAATCCAGTTCGGTGTACCGTTATTGTTAATTTATACTCCAATCAAGAATCAAGAACCCATTCGTGCGACCGAGCATCCAAATTTATATCGAGAATATAAAGAAAAAGCCTGTTTATAGAAGATAACAAAAATTTTACGAAGAGAATATAAAGCCCATTAAAAGATACCCTCCACCATCACAATTCCAGTACCAATATTGCCGTGCAAAGACCAATTACCTTGACTTGTTATTATTCAGTTTTCGCTTGAACGTGCATCACAGTTTGCAACCGCTTATTTACCCGAAACCGCGATTCAATTTTTCACTGCGTCGATCACGTGCTCAGCAAGGCTTCTGTGATAAACGTGCAATCGAGATTGAATTGATCGACATAAGAAAGCGAGAAGAAATATCGAATGGAATCAACTAACTACTAAATAACCATATGATTAATAAGTAACGTATGGCCAAGGTTTCCCTTTTCAACTCCAGAATGAGAATCGTACGGGAAATCGTTATCGAGTTAAACAAAGGCAATCTGAGCGAACGCGAACGCGAACCGCGTGATCCTCATTTTGGTGATATGAACCCTGCATGTACTCGACTGAAACTCGAGGTATTGTTGTGTGTGTTACCTTTCGTTAACTAGTTTGTCTGTGAAGGGGTTTCGTGGTTGGCGCTTCATAATGTCACTCTCGGCTTCCTCGTAGGCTAGGGAGATGGCGGGTACCTAACGTCATATTATCAACAAACTCAGTAAAAAGGCAAATAAGTAAAGAAATATCGTTTGCATATCGATACCACCGCAGCAGATACGTTAATGTAATTTGGGATTATTCTTAAATCAGTCGACTACTGTCAAAGTTAATCAAACGACGTCAATGTTAAACAGACACTTTCGGGATGATTACATTAACGTTTATACTGAAGGACGTCTTTTAACGACGGATGGAAGATAAGCAAGAAAAACTGATAGGTATTAAAATACGAGTTAAAATACAGGGTGTATTATTGACTGAACTGAACTGAAGGGGGCTAATCGAACGGAAATTTAACCAGTGCGAGTGGAATGTTTGCAGATTGTCCATCGACCAAAATGTCAACAGTTTATATTCAACCCAGTGTAAAACTACGTGGTGGTTCAATCAAATTTGTTTGTGTGATTTTAAATTAGGGGCGCTGAAACAAAGATACTTTGATTAATTATCAGGCGTATGAAACGGCGTTTCCGTTGCCAGGTTCCCTAGCACACCTAAAAACTGGACAATTATCAAGTTTGATGGATTATTACAGCACGTTCTTACGCCTGGCGTCTACAGGAGCTTCGGAATACAGGAGCTGTTGATCAAGCGTGTACAGGAGACTTGTACCAAAATGAAACGACATCAGTGTGCAAATAATGCAACGATGATATCGCGTCATCTCGTTTAATATAGGCGCTAATTGAATAGCAGCTTGCAGTTTATACTTTAAACAAACAATCAATGAACCTTTCGTTGACGAGGTTATCACGATACGGATCTCGCGGCATCCTCTTCATTATGTCCGACTCGGCGGTCTCGTACGCCAAAGATATGGCAGGTACCTAACATTACATTATCATTTCAAACCTAATTTCTTCAGCTTTTCAACAACAGAATTTACACTGCACTAATTTCCCCTATATTCAAACTTCAAATTCAGAGTAATTAAGGTCTTATTGTAATCACACCTTTACAAAGTAAATTGGCCATCGGCAATCTTGTCAAGCTGGGTATGTTGTCTATGTGTCCGATGCAAAGTTATGCAAAGTTTAAGTACACAGGAACTGATAAGATTGCCATAGCTTTGATCTGCCCTAAATGTACGATCGGGAGAATAGCACAAGTGACATACCATGTCTGTTCCCAAGTCAATGCAAAGAATGGTTACAGTGCCAAGAGGCAGTGGGATATCGCAGAGGATGAATGCCAAGAAGGGC
>JABFPD010000044.1:0-18341 GCA_022817545.1 Cremastobaeus sp. ZL-2020 | reverse complement strand
TTTTATGTTGCATGAGAATGTATGAGTTGAGTCATGAGAAAAGTTTCAAGTCGGTTCTGCATGCTGGAAAAGTCGAGTTGGTCATCGTTCATCGCGTCTGGTAAATTCTGTCAAGTCTGGTCATCTCAAGTACAGTTTGAATTCGTCAGTCGGCAAGAGAGAATTCCGCTTGGTCAAGTTTTGAAGTCAATTTCGTCTATTTACATTTTGGAGTGTCGAGTTGGATGAGAGTCCCGACTCGAACGAAAAATTACGGAAAGAAGAATCATTTGTAAAAGGCTTGGCGATTTTGAAAACATAAATATTATTTGCGATCGCGACGTAAACATTACTCGCGATCTCGATATAAACATTGCTTGCGATCTCAACGTTATTTGATATTGTAACTCGAACATTAATTGCGCCGTCGGTAAATTCAAAATGTTCCGAATTCGGCCGCAAGCGTCGCTTGTCATTTGTTGAGATCGAGTTGGCGATCTGGTGTGTGCCGGAGCGTCACTTTTTCGGCAGCGCTGATCCTGGCAACACGCGACCGAGTTTTCCTGACGATTTCCTGTGCGAAGCTTGACGGTTCGAGGTTAACAACGCGGGGAGGCCGATGGCAACGATCCCGTGGTTTGGGCGTTCCGGCTACGAGTTCGCCGACGTGACCGAGGTCTTCGCGCTTTTCGGTATGTGAGCTGGCTAGATTATCTTGTGTGTTTGGATTTGCATCCATTGTGTGTGTATTCTCGAGCCGGTTTCTTGTCGGATTTTGATTGTGTTTCGCGATTCATTTATTGAAGGTTGTATGTAAAATATAGTGTTTGAGACGTTTATGATTAATCGTGTAGTAAAATTTTGAATTGTGTTTGAGTTCGAATTCCAGTTTGTAAGTTCGTTTCGAGTCGCGGTACCGACTGGTGCCTCGCATTTACGCGGCATTTCGGTAGCGCGTTTAATTTGTCGGTGTTAATTTTGAATGTGGTGTTTCTAATAAATGTTAACTTGTTCTATTATTTGAATTTGAATTTTCATTTATAAAATTTAGAATATAACCAAAAATCTGGTTATAATAGATAGAATATGGTATATGATGGGCAATCCAGGATTAATAAATAGTTGAATTAACACGGGACTGAAATATTTCTTAATCGAAATAATTGTGGAATAACAATTAATAAGAATTTTTATTTCAACAAAAAATGAATATGGAATCAAAATTAATCCTTAATTTATTATAATCAAATTAATCAATTATTTAAATCCGAATGATATTATATGATATTATTAACAATAGTTTATATGGTGAAGAAATATTTTTGGACATATTATTTACAATAATGATGAATAGTAATAGACATGAATAGCTGAGTGATCTAAACATTTCAAAATTAAGAAAATGTGGTCAGGTGTACAATATTCGACAATGATATATTTTTTATTTATTATCAAATCAAAATTTTTACGTTCATTTTCTGTAAAATTGACTATTTTTAGTGTTTGTTCATTCGCTACAGTCCATTATAATAATTCTTATCGAAAATATAATAGTTTATCTGTCAGCGTATATAAATACAGAGTTTCCAATTTGAACATTTTACTGTAATAGATAACTGAATTCTGTTCTCATCAACATCATCTGCATAATCGTTTGAATTATTTCGTCGGCTCCAATTAGAATTGCCCCAACTCAGAATTCCATTCTAAAATGTCCCGCTTCAGAAATGAGTAGTATAACATTTTACAATGTAATCCATACTATTTAAATTAAATCTTGAAGTTACAGATATTGACTACTCAATAAACATTTATCATAATTTTAACGAGAATAATCTTGAAAATTCAATAGAATTTATTAGAATATTATTAGAATATTAGAATATTATGCAAAATATTTAAACACTTATTTTGTGGTGAAAATATAAATTCTCATAATTTTTGACAATGTTTAATCACTTCTTAAATATTTGGTGCATTGTCATTTTGTTTGAAGCAATTTTTCTAAAAATTTAGTGACGAAATTTTATTGAGTTTTGCAATGTATTCACTTCACAATTGAAGGCCTCTATTCTATAATCGCACACATGCGCTCGATCGGTTCGTACGCGCAGGGTAATGTGCTTTATGATTGGTCGACCGCGTAATCTGCCGTTTAGATTAAAAATGTACTAAAACGAGCTATTCCTTAAGAAATTTCCAGCGGGAAAGTTGTAGCCTATTCATTTTCCAACATTCTGGTCTAAGAATGACGTCGAAATGTTGAAAAGTAACAAAGATATGGCAATTTTTTCACAGCGCCGCGACTTCTTCGTCACAGACGTTGGACGGATGACGATCTCAGAAACGTAAACAAATTAAAATATTGCATATTGTACGCAATTTGTCACATTACGACGTTGTTTGCCTGATGTTTTAACCTTCAGCCAGTCGCACCCAAAATAAAACATGAGCGGTCGCACCGTGTACTCAGTACACCGCAGTATAATATTTCTACCCCTAATCAAGTCAATCCCAAAAAATCAAAATTTCAAATGCAAAGTTTCATGTCAATCGAGTGGAATTTTAATTCTATAACCTCACCTGAGTGGCAGAAAACATGGAACAAAATTATTGAGATAATCACGTTTAAAGTTTAATAAAATCCCGCAGAGAACATAAGTTTCTGGAACGTAAATAAAACGTAAAAAGAACGTTGGGACGTAATTTTTACGTATTATTTACGTTCTAGAAATTTATGTTCTCTGCGGGATGTATTCTCTACATACGATGAGAATGTGTTGAAAAGAAGAAACATAAGATTTAGTTCAATCCAAGTAATGCCAAGCTATGTGGAGAAAGTTAAAAGTATAAAGTACCAAAAAAATTTTGTTCAGATTTTTACTATAAAATTGCTTTAACCCTTATCTGGCCGAAGAGAGCCTGAGAGGCTCTTTAGAAAATGATATTCGAACGGATTCTTTGAAGAGCTACGAAGATGACAAAAAAAGCTCGGCCAGATAATGACAGATATACTATTGAGTTAATAGTATATTTTAGAACAAGGGCGCTTGCGCCAGTGTGGAAAACACTTTCGGTACAGAGTACCGAAATAGTATATTTTGCACCAAGGGAGATGAAATCGGAAATCCTTCCCCGAGAGTGAAGTTTATGACCCGAGGCGAAGCCGAGGGTTAAACTCGTTCAAGGTTAGGATTTCCGATCATCTCCTATGGTGCAAACGATATTTTTCAGCACAAGGAACGAAAGAACGCTATTTTCGGAATTTGTCAGATGCTGAAAGTAGCTACTTTCGACCCGGAGTGCTGAAAAGAAACTTCCTCTATTTGTCGGTAAGAAAAGCAAAGCGCGCGCTAGCGCGCAACTTCTTGTGCGTTATGACATAAAGAATTCTTTTTGAAACATAAATAAATAAGGAACTTATTTAATTATTTTATATTTAAATTTCATTAGTAATTTTTATGTTATATGTCGGAATTGTACTTCGACAGTGAAAATCGATAGTATAATCTAATTAGTTGTCTTAATTTTTTTTATTCAAAAACACTTCAATTATAATGATTTATTGAAAGTTAAAAGTCACGATCTATATTTGTTTGATGCAATCTTATTTTCTTCATTCTTATTACCATGACCTTCTAACAAAGTTTTTCTTACTGCAGGGACCAGAAAAAGGTTTATTTAATACACGCAGATTTGCTCAAAATTGTAAACTATCCTTACTGCGACGACAATGTATTAACTAAAATATTTTAAAAATTGTGAAAGTACAATGATAGGTATGAAAAATCTTTTTTAATGACCCAATCGTGATTTACAATTTTTTTGTAATCAGCAATCAACTGTTTGTGATTACAGTATTTTTTGTAATCCTGTAAATTTTTCATCATAATTACGGATTTATTTTTTCATTAATAATTAGGCATTAATGATTATTCAGCAATTAATTCTTTCATGAATATGACCATCCCTTAATACACCATTAACAGTTTTTAAGATACATAAAAGCTTATCCCTCCTTTGACCCTTGCGTATGCATACTTATTCAACAATAGTTCAAACAGATATCAGAAACCACAATAAAAATGTACACTTTGGTTTGCAAATAAAATTTGCTAAACAATTTAAAGAAATTATTATACTGACAGTAAATGTGATAATGGACCATATTATAAAAAGCAATAACAAATTTTTGGAGATTTTTTGCCAAATATTTATGTACTGTTATCTTAACTAAATGCTCAACCTCGGAAATAATATCATGTTGTAATTCAATCTTTTCAATGATTAGTATACTGTGGTAGTTTTTCTTTAACTGAATGTATCAATAATAATTCGTGATTTGATTTCACGAATTAATCTAACCTAAAAGTTAAATTACTATTTTTACCGTGAATTATAGTAATTGTTCATATAAGTATGGCCGGCGTCCCTGCTTTACGGTATATTATAGCAAAAATTAAACTAAAGTTTTGACATTTTTAAGAATTATTTCTCGCCGTGTACTCGATGCCGAATTATAATGAAAACCGTGCTCGTCAATCTTCATTTATTTTTTAATTATTGTTTGTTCATATATTTGAATGATAATTTTAAAAACATTTTACGTATAACGTACTACAACCACTTAGTGAATTGCAATATTACTTAGAAATTATGTTATATTGATCTTAATATTTTTACACATTTCTGAATTGGAAGATATTGTATCTGATTCAATGTAAAAACAATATGCCGGATGATTTTTTAACATATTAAAAGTGATAGAAATCGATTTTAATTGTTCATGTTAACTTAATACAATTTATATCTAAATTTTAACAGCAACTGTTTTCATTCATAATTAATGTTATTTTTTACGTTCGATTTAAGAGATTAATTTTCGACACTTGGAAGTCGAATCAAAATTCATATTGACGATATTTTTTAACTTTCAATTCTACTGTAGATCGCTTTGCTAATAGAAATATCAGTGCTGTTGAGTTTCGCAAACCAAATGAGCTACAATAAAAATTAGACTCTTATAAAGTGAATATAAGAAACCATCGGTTTTCGGTGGATTTTCTCAAATTTTAAAATACACATTCTTTGAACTATTTTTATATTTGATATCTAACGTAAAAACATATTCTTGAGGAACTAATTTATCAGTAATTTGCAGTGTAAATTTCTGCTTTTTAAAATTAGTCTTATGGCAAATTGGGAAAATTTCAACTTCGATCGTGCGTAATTTGCTTTGGCACTCGACAGAACTTGAAAACGCGGAAAAGTGATTATATTGGCGACCAAATAAATCTAATTATTACTATTATTTACTTATTCATCAAACACGGAAATCGTGTCTGAATGGACACCCCAAGTGGAGTAAGTAGCGGTAAACCCGACGGCTCCCCGTTTCATTGATAAAAAGTTTTACGTTGCAGCTTATCAGGCCAGCGAACAACCTACGTGTAGGAACCCGGCGGTACAATTATCTTAAGACAATTGTCGCACTAACGTACTCGGGTCCGTGGAGTCGTAACTCTCCAAACGCAGATTTTGTTGCGCCCCTGCGGTCAATTAAAATGAATACTAAACAAATTTTTTTATTCATCTCGTTTAATTGTACTGTATAATATTGAAAAATTGTGTAAATGCTTTCATGTATATAACTTGTTCAGACATTTTTCGAGAATCGAATTCCATTTAATTTTGTATGTTTTTGTTATTTTGTTTTGTTATTAGCTAATGAAATAGAGAAAAGTTAGAAGACAAATTTATGACGAATAAAAAGAGCGTTAATATTTTATTAAACAAATAAAATTTGTTTAATCATAATAATGTCAATTAATAAACTTCGAAAGTGAAGCAAATTGTAATTATGAAACTGAAACATAAATTATATTGTAGAATCTATCTTCATTAAATTTTTGTAAATATTTCAGGAGATTGAGTTCTTTTTTTATCTCAATCATTTGTATGAAGTCTGGTTATTAGGAAATGTAAAGTTTTTAAATCTGATAATACTCCACAATTTTTAGATTGCGTAGAATTATGCATTTTTATAAAATAACAATTTTCAATTAATAGAATCGTATTATAACGAGCAATTAAGTATAATTTCAAAACATCATGTTCAATGGAATAAATAAAAATGCATCTGCAAAAATTTCAATCCAATTGTGTCTAAGACTGTGCTATTATTAGAATTCGGAAATGTTAATTCAAACCTAGTTAATGGGTAGTTTACGAAATTGATTTTAAAAAAATGTCTATGGTAACTGAAAATAAGGCGCCTAGAATATATGTAATCATATAATAGAATAGCATTTTTCAAGGATAGTATAAGCTTTTTTTCATAAATATGATTTCTTGTTTAGTAGTCACATAAACACGAATATATTCATGAAGCTGAATTTTCTCGTATAAATTTTATATAAATATTTTTTACTGTAAGTTATAAGAATAAAAAACAAGAGGGAAATAAATTTCCCTAATAGTACAGAAAATAAAAAAATTTACATAGATTTAATGATAAAAAATAATTTAAAAATTTTGGTAATAAAAGGTGGAAAAATTATTAATGAACAATGCACTGAAAAAAATTAACGCTCAAATCAAGTAAAATTGACTTGAATCAAGTGAATTTCCAGTTAAATTTTCAATCACATCATTTACTTGACTGCAGTGTAATTATTTTTATCAGTGTACGAATACAATCAAAATTCATAACTGCTAATAAAATATAAATTCAAACTTTTTACTTTTTCTAAGTTTAATAATTTTATGTAACTAACCTTGCCGTCAATCATTGAAAGACATAATTCGAAGGTAATTTTATAAGCATTGTCAATAAATGGTTCAAGTTTTTGTATCTGCTGTTCAATATATTTTCTTTCAGCCCTTATAATTTCATCTTTTTCTTGAATCCATTGTAGTCGTATAGGTCGACAGAATCTTACTGATGAAGGGCAGGGATTTTTCCAAACAATATCTCCTGTATCTGCATTTTTCAATTGTAAAGGGACAAAGGATGTTATAAGTAAACTTGAATAATTTCCGCTTCCGTTTTCCCAGGTTTGTTTAAATTCGGAATAACCGGAACTCCCGTCAAATCCCCATTTGCAAAATAATGTTAACAATGTGTTATTTAAAACTGTTGTAAGAGAAGGCTTTAAATAATCCATTAATCTTTTGCAGGTGTGATTCAACAAATTTTGCAATGAAACTTCACATTTCAACTCATCAACAATAATGTTTGGAGGATAAGCTGCATTTTTAGCTGCATGTATGATGTCGTAACTAGGATACAAATTTTGGTTTCGCTCAAGTGATCCTTTCCTTAAATTTATATACTGCTCCTTAGTCAAATTGTTCGTTATAATGAGTGACAAGGCTTCTTCGAGTGTATATGGAATACTCTGTTTTCAGTTTGATACTTGCCAGGCATTTAGTATTTCTTTTGCTTTATCTCGGGAATAACTGATCTCCTTTACCAATTTCACCGCTGATTTATCACCATCAGATCTTAGTGATATAGTCGTTGCTTGTAAAAGTTCGTTTGTAGAAAAAGATGAAACTAATTTTCTACTTTTTCTACGCTTACTATCAGTGCCAGATTCATCAAAACTTTTTTTAGGTCGACCACGCTTAATTTGTTTAGGTTCTGTGAATTGATGTCGGAAAAATTATTTAAATATTTTGTTTTTCTAATTTTGTATATCGTACCCTATTATTCATTTCGTTAAAAGATTTATTTAGATTTTTAGATTTGCCATTTAATATATTTAATATTATAGCAATATTGATACACAACGTTATAATTGTATAGATTCTAAGCTATATCTGTGGCATTTGGGAAAAACCAGGTAACTACAATTTTTTGATCACTAAAGTAGTGGTACACTCAAAAAGTTTAATTAAATACAGTTTTATTGATATCAATAAATAACACTTTTCATCGTTCATAATAGTACTTAATTGATGAAATTTTCGATAGTTTAATGGTTATTTATGTTATGTGTATATATGGAATATTAAAATTTATCAGTATTGAATATTATGATTTAAAAAATATTAAATGCTTACAAAAAGTTAAAATGTAAAAATCAACAATTCAAATTTAAAATAAAAATTTACATATTTGTATATTATTTACTTCAAGCCGTTCTCAAGAAGAATTTCGACCTCTACCAAAATTCAATAAATAGGAATATACAAAACAGAAACCTATTTACAACAATAATATGACATGGAAAGCGAATTTTATACGAGGACAAATTTTGTTCCAATTGCCAGAACAGATCAATCATTAAAATCTTCAATAAATAAAATAAATAAATAAATAAATGAGTGACGAATACAACAACATAACAATAGTCAGGATGTAAAATAACAAGGAAACTGGACGGCTATTCATATATCAAAAAAATATATCCCGTTTTCGATCCACTGACAGCGCCACCTATCATGTGTATAATTTTATTTACAATACCAACTAACTGTCAACTTTTATCTACCTATTTTATTTAAATGCAATCTGCGGTTGTCTCATCAACGACCAGCAGCGCCACCTATTTTTGTTCTAAAATTTATTTCACCACCCTTTTATTTCACAAAACAAAAAAATTGTTCATCAGGTAAAATATCATTCAAAATTTTGTTGCTTTGCCTTTGGCGACTGACTAAAGCGCCCCCTAATTTTGGTTCGATTCGGTTCAGTTTGTTACCCCTTACTGTTTGTTAATAAAATTTATCCACGAATCTCGAATTATTCTACTGCGGTCGACTTCAATTCAACCTGCAGCGCCACCTATTTTTGGTCCGATTTGTATCCCTGTGACTCTAGTCTCACAATATACAAAAAATATTTTTATATTATTCGCGACGGATATTGTCTTCGCTAAATGACCGCAGCGCCACCTATAATTGGTCCGAAATGAACAACGCTATTTCACTTTGCGCATTCCATATGGGATCGATGCTCAAAACCGCTAAACAGATATTGTAAATTTTACACGTTTGCCCGATTGACTACTAACGCCCTCTTTAATAAGGCCGAATTTAATAAAGTTTTAAAAGTTTTAAAAGTTAACTATGTTAAAAATTTTCGAATCACTAAAACTCTCGATCCGACGAATGTAAACATCACTACACGCGACGTGGTTTGTTTACTTTCTCGGTTCTCGAACTTTCTCGGTTCTCGAAAACGAAACACGGAATTTTCCACTCGTAAAATGTGAAAAATTCTACGCCGCGCGTCCCTGTTCGGGCGCCATTTGTAACGTGGCAACCGATCACCCGCGGCAAAATGATCGGGTGCGCACGCTTTAGTCGGAGTGCGAACCGCTTTCGGCGGTTCTCACCCAGGGTATTATGTCCCCGTGCACGTTCTGGCTCTGGTCTGACCGTTGTCGACGGTACTGACCACCAGCCCCGCAATGTCCAGCGACCCTAACGATTTCCCCGACGATGTTGTAACGGCGGGCGGATTGTGGTCCGCCGAATGATTCCCCGGGCGTCCGAGCGGCGACACAAGAAAGTTCGCTTTACCTGGGGTGCGATCCGGCCTGTCTACGTCGACTTTCCCTGTGGCGTAGCTATCCAGGTCCGTCAACCCGCGTTGAGTGCACCTCAGTCTCAGCTCGGCTCGTCTTCCTCGCCTGTTTCGCTTCTCCTCCTCGTCCTCGTCCTTGCTGCCCTAGGTTTCCCCGGCTCTTTCTGCTGGACAGTCGTCTCCGGGATATGCACCACTTCTGCACTCCCGCACCGTGTTTTTCTTCGCGTAACTTGCTCGTTCGGATCAACCGTGTCTCGACGTGCTCGGTATTGCGTCAACTGACGCCATTCCGTGCGCGCCGTCCAAATGTCGGCTCGCGCGTACAACCGGCGCTGTCGCTCATGCGCGGTTGTACTCGCGGCCTAATTTAAATCGGCTAAGGTAGATCATTTTCGAAACTGACAATTCATTTTGTCACACGGCCCCCCCCTTTAGATCCACCTTAGAAGATTTTCTCTTTTTCCATACTTTTGGACCGACGGGGTCGGTCAGGAGATTTTTCTCGACTCCTCCTATTTCCTCCTTTCGCGCCAATCCAGTTCTCCTCTCAACTTCTCTGGTTGGTTTCTGGCATTGGTACACGTCGGGCAGAGTCTTGTCTCTCTGTGGTGGATGTCGTTACATATCCGGCAAGGGATCCAATCCATCCCCAAGTAAAGGCACCAGCGTGTGAGATGCCCCCACCTGTAACACCACCCACAGTGACAATTCGAGTCTTTCGGGGGTCGCGGTCCCAGTTCTCTCTTCCGTTCAGCTACCATCTCGGCCACCTCTTCTCGGGTCGGTTTTCTGCGTTCTTCAAAGTTCTTTTGTCGCTGTTGTCTTCTCTTCTCGTCTAGCCTTTTTCTCAGATCTTGCCTTCTCTCTAGGGATGTTTCTCTTTCCCTTTGTTTAACCGACCGCCTTTTCCTCTCGACCGATTCTCCTCGACGTGATCGTTTGGTGTCTGGAGGTGATCCCCGATCACTTTCCCTTGGCAATTTTCTCTTTATTGCCTTTACTCTATCCTCTGTACTTTTCTTTTCTGATTTGGTTGAGCGGTTCGTGTCGGTCTCCCGACTCAAACCTGGCTCTTTTTCTTCCTTCCTTGCCTTCCTGGCCTTTCTTCTTTGGTCATTGCGCTTTTGTGTTTTTGTTCGTTTTTCTTTCCTTTCTTCTTCCCTGTGCCTAGGTTTCCAAAACCAATTTTCTTTTTCTTTCTCGTTCGGGTGTTCGAACGATCTTCCGTCGTCCCACTCCCCGTCGTCCTCTTCAGGCTCGCATCTGGCGGGCAATTTCGGGTTAATCAGGAGATATGGCTTGTCTATTATCTCGATTCTACAGATCTTCGGTAGTTCCTTTTTCTTCGGTGTCTTCTCGCTTTCTGACATGGTGGTCCAATCTTCGGTTTTGCTATCGGCTCCATCAAGGCTGAGGAAGTCGTCTGGGACGTCCCCTCGGTCTTCGCACACCTCTCGGGAGAACACCACGCTCTGACTGTACCGCGGGTCTGGTATGTCCTCTGATAGTTGGACCGTTTCTTCGGGGACGGAGTACCCGTGGTGATGAATCACTCGAGGCTGTATCCCCATTTTCAGCATGTGATCGGCCTTCTTCATCCTCTGTTGCATTTCCGGCGTTCCCTATGCCATTTCTTACGGTGATATGTCTTTGATGGTCAACTGACAGATCTTGGCCAGCTGTTCTTCGAATTCCTGGTCTTGCTTTTGAAATTTCTCTTTCCAAAGCTCCTCCCGTTGGTCTATGGCTGTCTTGAAGATCTCCGTAGGATTCGTCAGATGCATTTGTTCTGACATCCACTCCTGGTTCGGTCCGGAATGTGGTGCCAGGGGCAGCACGCTCTGATGGGAGTTGTTCCTCGGGTCGTTCAATTCGGCCAGTTGGAACCTCCACTCTATCATCCGGTCCGTCCAGGAGTCTGGGTCCAATGGGTCTCGTCGAAGGTGGGGCGGCAGTTGGCCGCCTTGATCCTCGCTCATCGTGGTTTTGCTGAAATTGTTCGTCGGGCATTAGTTCTGCATGTTTATATGGTTTGAGGTCAGAAATATGCGCTTTCCCGACGCTCTGACCTTGCGCATCGTTTAACTCATAAACTACGTCCGACAAAATTCGATCTATTCGCCACGGGCCGTCATATTTCTCACTCAGTTTGGCTGAGATTCCGCGTATTCCCGACGAAAGGGTGTGTGCTCGACACAACACCATATCACCGACTTCATATTTCTGTTTTATCCGTTTTTCATTGTAATTTTTCGATTGCTGAATACTAGCGTCGTACAAGTTTTTACCCACCAGGTCCTGCAACGCTTTCAATCTAACTAGACGATTTCCCCATTTCCTACGCGCCGTTTCCGATATACCACTGCCCTCGGTGTTAATTTCGACTTGTTTTCGCGGTGATTTAATACGATTTTCATTTCCGGGATCGATTTCCAATTCCCTCCCGAAATTTAACATGGCTGGACTCACGTGACTCGATGATTGCTTAGCTGAATTTATTGCATATTGAAATTCCATCAGATGCACGTCCCATTCGCGATGCTCTTGTTCGACATAAGCGGAGATCATGGTTTTAAGGGTTCTATTTACTCTTTCCGTGGGGTTGGCTTGTGGATGGTATGGCGGTGTTGTTAATTGAGCAATACCGAATTTGTTTGTCAAATTACGGATCTCCCGATTAACAAACTCCGTCCCATTGTCCGTTAGTAGATATTTTGGCCTACCCCAACGAAACAGAACGCGTTCTTCGAATGCTCTTTTGATGTTTTGAGCATTCGCCTTCCGTATGGCTTTTACTTCTACCCATCTGGTAAACAGATCGAAGAAAACGACAATATATTTATTTCCTTGGGTGCTAGTAGGGAGTGGTCCCATACAATCTGTCGAGACCATCTGCCACGGTTCTTCCAGTATTCTTGGCTCCATCAGTCCCACCGGGCCAGCCTGTGATGGCTTTGTTCGTTGACAAACATCACATTGGCGGACATATTCCGACACATCTCGGTATATGCCTGGCCAATAGTAATCATTTGCCAATCTTGCGTAGGTTTTATCAATTCCCATGTGTCCTGATGTAGCTGGATCGTGAGCTCTGCTTATCGCGTATTTCCTCTTTTCCATAGGAAGTACCCGTTTCCATGCATCTCGGTCGGCCATTATCAGATCCAATACTGGATCGGGCCGATGAATGTATAGTTCTCCTTCCTGTTCCCGCCAGTCTGGAAATCTTTCTGGGTTTTCGGTGACTGCTTCTTTCTTTCTCTCATACCATTCGTCTATTTCCCTTTGGACTGCTGAAACTTGCTCGGGCGTATCTTCGTACATACGGGATAATGCATCCGGAACTACATTTTCTGTCCCTTTTCTGTATTTTACCTCGAAGTCAAATTCTTGAAGCCGCAGTGACCACCTTGCTAATCTTCCTGTAGTGTCCTCAATTCTGTGGAGCCAGGACAAACTTCTATGGTCTGTCACTACAGTGAATTTATATCCCTCTAAATAACAACGAAATTTTCTAATAGCCCATATAACCGCTAAGCACTCCTTTTCAGTGGCTGAATAATTCTTCTCGGATTTATTTAACGTGCGACTGGCAAAGGCTATTACGTGTTCTTCACCATTTTTACTTTGCGTCAAAACCGCCCCCAAACCGAAATTACTCGCGTCAGTTTGAAGTACGAATTCCACTTCGAAATCTGGCCTGGCTAAGGTTGGAGCTTGACTTAGTCGGGCTTTCAACTCCTGGAAAGCCTTTTCTTGTTCTTCCCCCCACTTCCACCTAATATTTTTCTTTGTCAATGTGAACAGAGGTTCAGCAATACTAGCTAGTCCTTCTATAAAGCGACGGTACCAAGACGCCATCCCTAGAAAACGGCGCAATTGACGAACATTGCGTGGTGCCGGGAATTCTATAATAGGTTGGGTCTTGGCTGAATCAGGTCTCAAACCTTCCTCATTCAACAGAAAACCTAAATATTTTACTTCACTGACACAAAATTTACATTTTTCCAAATTCATAACTAATCCCGCGGAGGAAATTCGCTCTAATACCCTTTTTAAAAATTCTACATGTTTTTCAAAGCTTTCTGTGGCTATTATTATATCATCTAGATATGCAAAGACTTGTGGAGCCATAACAGGACCTATCACCCCGTCTAATAATCTCTGGAACGTGGCTGGAGCCCCGGACAAACCATACGGCATTCTTTTGAACTGATACAGCCCCATCTGGGGCACAGTAAAGGCCGTACATTCTGTACTATCCGCTGCCAGTGGAACCTGAAAATAGGCCTGACTTAGGTCAAGCGTTGAAATATATTTAGCTGACTTTAGTGTATCTAATATGAGTGACATGTTTGGTAATGGATAGGCATCTTTCTTTGCTACATTGTTTAATTTTCTAAAATCAAGACAAAATCTATAAGTGCCATTACTTTTCTTCACGATTACCGCCGGAGTAGACCATTCGCTGTACGACGGTTCTATGATATCCTGTCGCAGCATCTCTCTCACTTCCTCGTGCATGAATTGTAATATCTTGGGCGACACTTGACGAACCTTTTGCTTGATTGGTGTTGGGTCTTTGAGTCCTATATGGTGTTCTATTAAGTTGGTCAGACCTAATCGTTGGCTTTGCCCTGCAGTGGCATAGCGATTTGCGATGTCCCTCACCAGATCTTGTTGGTTTTTGTTTATTTTGACGAGTCCGCATAAGCTTTCTGAGGCGTCCCTCTCTGCGAATGCGGTCTCCGTCACCTTTACTATTGGGGATTCGACCTTCCAACCGTTTTCATTAAATGTGATCTTCATTTTCAATGCCTTGATGATGTCCATGCCCATGATCATATCGTTGCTCAACTTGGGTGCCAACCGAACTCGAAATGTCGCCTTTTCCCCGGCCAGTTCCATTTCGACGTCCACTTCACCAGACGTATGTTCCAGGTTGCCATTTGCCAAACGATATGCACTCACTTTACTACCCATTACCTTAAATCCCTCTCTCAGTACCCTTTGGCAGGCGCCATTGCCGACAAAAGAGTTGGTGGCTCCGGTGTCCACTAAAGCCAGTATGTCTTGACCATGTATCGTTACCTTCAAGTATGGCCTTGGATCTGATTCACTATTTTCCAGGGATTCTTCGGCTATCTTTTCAGACAAGTTCCCTGGATTTACTCGTCTTGTTGCTCGTTTCCCTGGTGGTTGCGGGTCTTGCACTTGGGACAGTCGTTCGCATTAGTTTGCTCTTCACCACACCTATGACAATAATTCAATCGGAATACTTCTGGACAATTCCATTGAATATGCCCGTATTTCTTACAATTGAAACATCTAGGTCCTCCTCCTCGAGCTGGTTCTTGTGGTTTTTCGTTGGACTGTCCAGTTTGATGGTTATTTTCCCTACTCTGGTATCTCCCATCTAATGGATTTCCTCTTGGTGCCGCTACATGTTGAGATTGGCTCATCATTTCTTCCCGATTTCTGGGCGGTCTGGAGGTTGCTGCCTGACTATCCGATGTATTCAACTTGCTTTCTCTTGTCTTCGTGGAGGTTTTAGGACGTTTCTCTTCGACGTACAATTCCGCTCTATATGCCAGTTCTGGGAATTCTGATTCCTCTGCTGTTGGTGGGGGTCGGTACCTTTTCCTCGTTCTCTCTTCGACTTCAAATTCACGACCCAGCTTCTCCAGTTCTGAAAAAGTTTGAAAGGAATTTTTGGAAATTTCTTTTCGGTATTCTGGTTTCAGATTACCGTAGGCTCTTTCCAATTTAACTGATTCCCGCATCGCTGGCCGCACATAAGATAACAACTGACGAAACGCCCAGAGGAAATCTCGAATTGGTTCTTCGGCTCCCTGCGTTCGATTGTTTATCTCTCGTCTCAATCGTTCCTGCAAGTCTGCTTCTCCGAAACATGTTCTAAAGGCTCGTTCAAATTCTTCCCAGGACCGCCAATTTTCTCTCTCCAATCGGAACCAACGATGAATAGGCCCTACAAGCAGGTCGGGCAGGGCGTTGAATAGATCTTCGTCGGTGATGTTGGTTCCCTGTCTCATCTCCGCCAATTTTTCCAAGAATTCTTCCGCTTGCGTTTCTGTGCCTCCTGAAAAAGTAACCCTCCAATTCCGGATGGTTCGTCTAGGGTCAGGTCGGGTCATCTCTAAAACACTTTGTAACAACGTTTGTTCGGCTGCTAGGGACAATCTACCCATGAGTCTACTTGGAGTTACTTGAGGAGGCGCTTCGGTTCGGGGAGGAACCAGAAGATTTCGCCATTGCTCGGTGTTTCTTCTATTTTCCTTGAGGTTTTCCGAAAATCTAAGTCTCCTCCGGCCGGACTGTGGAGTGGATTGTCGTAATGCAGGATCAAATCCGATGGCACCCTCTTCTCGTTCTTCCGCATTATCTGTGATTTGAATTTTCGGAATGGTAGTCTTCGGTATTGCACCAGTTCGTTCGCCTAAAGAACCAGGAATCGTAGGGTTATGAGCTCTTCCAAGACCGTACGTCCGCACTGATCGGCGACCATATAGTCTCCTTGAAGCAATGTTTTTATCTTTCCGTACTTGGTCTCATAGAACCTACACAACCTAGCCCGAATTTCCAAATCGTTGCCTTCAACCCTCAATGTATTCTTCGCCAGGGTTAAGACGACCTCGAATGGTTGCATGCTATAGCAACGTGCAACCAATTCGTGGAGAGATTCATTCTGCTGACCGTCTGAAACATTTGTGGACGATGAATAAATATAATCCATACGTAACTTCAGAAGAACCATTATAAAATATACTATTCTTACAACAGCTGCAAGCTATTTTAGATATAACAGTTTTACAAATTTCATTGGATAAAATCATAACAGCTACATCATCAATACCAGGTTTAATGTAATCATGCTGTATTAATACTTGTGATGAACAGCTTGAAATCCAGTCATTCTTCTCAGTGCAATTACAAAGAGATTCTCTTAATTTAGATAAAATGTCACAGTCCTTGCACTGAGGTTTATATAAATCTTTGATATTTTTAAGGTAATTAAATTTGGAGCAGACTCTTTACTTCTTTCGCAATTCCCATACGAAGATTGGCTCAGAATTTTGAAACTACTTAAAGTCTTGTATAGTTGCAAAAATGCCTCAGATGCAGGGTGGTCATTTGACCCTCCCATCAAACGTATCTGGCCAAAAAATCTCTGTTAATAAATAAATTTTTCAATTATATGTATGTAATATGTTTTTGAAGTTTCAAGATTTTGTTACCTGTTTTATAATAGCTTGTAATGTGATAAAGAAATGTATTTGGAACTAAGTAAAGGAGTTTTCATCCAATATTAAATAGTGGGCCACAAGAGTTTAGAAATAAAAACTAATAATAAAAAATGATGAATTATTCCACTGGCGTAAAAAGTCAATGTATTCGCACGTTGCGACCTCAGCATTTTTTTTGCTATGCATAACAATGAAACAAAAATACTTTTAAAGCACTTGGATGGATCTCAATAATGAAATAAAATGTCCTTAATTTTTTTTAATTAAACACTACTTCAGGAACTAAAGGAATAAGAATGTATCCCATTCTTGACAGGCTGCTGTAATGTATACATGTGTTATATGTTTCGTAATGTATACATGTTTCAAAATTATTCTCACACTAGGCCTGTGCAGATAAATTTATAAACAAGGAAAAAAAATCATAAAATCATTATTATGACACTTCAGCAATATAATCATTCAATGTAAGCATAATTTCAATTTCAGTCAATATTTAGAATCATGTCATTGAAATAGTATTCTCCTCACATTTCAAACAGATGAAAAGAGCTCTAAATTTAAATTATACATAATTTTTTTAGAACAGATTATTGGTAAGAATAAAATCAAAATAAATTGTACATAGAAAATGTAAAATTAAATAATTGGAAAAATATTGAAAAGTTCTAAAATAATCACGTACGCTTATAACTAAATTTTCGCAATGACCCCGCTAACTTAAATCTAAAAAACCGCAATACTAAATAAATAATAATAAACAATAATAATTGCTTATATTTTTCACTCAAATCGTTCCTAATTTCCAATTGCAAAAGGTAGAAAATAATTGCGACCTTGAGGAACCATCAAAAAGTTGATTTTTTGAGCTATATTTTATTGGACTTATCATTTACATTGAGTTGCTGACGTTTCGTTCTGTTTGCCAGAACCTCTTCAGAGCTAAAAATTACAATTTGTTTCACATTTCACGCTACTAAATTTAGTTACATATATTAGCAACTTATTTATTTATTCATACCTGATCGTCCATAATTTGTGATCTTACAACTACGTGGTCATCGTTTTTTATATAAAACATTTCGAACTAGTGTTCTCGTCAACACGATGGTTGTCATGTCAATTAATAAATTAACACACGTAGACACACGTAATAAATTAACAAATAAAACATTTACTGACAATAAGTTGAACGCTTGCTGTTAGATCCGAACTATGTACATTAACGTCTGTTTGGTTTTTGAATCCGTAGTCACATCAGATAGTAGTATTTCAAATATATCGGTATAGTAGAAACCGAAGTTCGATAATGACAGTTCTAGTTCAAAATAAGTTGTTATAAATTAAACTTAATCCATCCACATCACTTCGTTCGTTCATAGAGTTCTTGTTTTTTATAATATGAATCATTTCACTCGTTATTCTTTTACTATAATTTTCTTCTCTATGCAAAACTTTAATTTTATCATAGTTAATCGTGTGATTCCTTGTTACTCTGTGTTTTGTTAACGAAGTGTGTTTATTTGGATCAAGTTTGACGTTATATTTATGTTCATAAA
>JABFPD010000043.1:0-18418 GCA_022817545.1 Cremastobaeus sp. ZL-2020 | reverse complement strand
ACATATAAATTAACATTCCTACAAAGTCACGAAGTTTGAGCAATCTCTGACCGAATGTCAATTGAAAAATAATTGATATTGATAATAATATATCTATATATATATCTATATATATTTATACAATAATATATATGCGTACTAGTATAACATTACGGGTTAACTATTAGTTAAGACTATAATATAATGGCAGATTATATTATTTATCGAAAGATTTATAAATGATATATACGCCAAAACGATGTTTTGGAATAATAATGTACTTTGACTAAAACATGTTAACTGAGAATATGTTTTAGTTTACGCGTATTTTAAAATCAACCATATTTATATTTTGAAATGGTTATCCCTCGAAAACGCTTGTTTTTGCAGTAAATAAGCACAAAGTTATTATTCCATAATATTTGAAAGAATTGTTATATCTACGAATTGAGTAAACCGCGAAGAAATGTTTAGTTTTATACCGAAATATATATTTAACTCAAAATTAATATATAAATCTTATAAGAAATATCTATTTATAGGAATCAAAAACCTTTGTTTTAAGCCATAATTAGGAAAATAGATACTTTGGCAAGGAAACTAAAAATATATAAAAAAACACTAATATTATATACATGATATTAAGCGTGCGCTCATTATGAAGAATTATTATCATTATTTTATAAATAAATAAGCAAACTAAGACAATTATTGTTAGAAATGCGAGAAATGGCTTAAACTATCTTATTATTAGTTGATATCAATACAAGAACTTTCCGAAATACCAAATCTGAATTGACAAACTTCGATTTGGTATTGAAACTTTCTAAGTTTTTTATAAACACATCGATTTTAGTATATAAAGATGCGATTTTTGATCAAACGAGCAGTAATTCCTTTCACGCCGATCACGTTAGATCAAACTAAAGATCCACATTATACTAAGTGCGCGTAATTCTTAAGTTTTCGTCTGTACAAATAATAAGTTAAAGTAACAAATTGTGAAATATATAAAGTGAACTCAACAACGTTGTTTTGAACTCAATAAATACCCCACGGACAAAAAGGCGTTAGTTCAGCAGATCCTTGCCAATCACGTCACTCTACCTCTTAAGGCACCTCAACCGGTAAGAAATAGAATCCTTTTCATGAGAGCATAATGTCCATCTTATCTTAGACTAAGTTTTTCTTCATCTCTTTGGCTTATTAAGCCGCGACGTAACAGTGGTATTAATTCCTTCACAAGATAAAATACTAGAAATAATTAAACTATATCACGATTCGCCAATCGGTGGCCACAAAGGAATCACAAAAACGTACAATCGAATACGTTCATACTATTTCTGGGACAATATGAAAAATGATATAGAAACATTTATTAACAATTGTTTATCCTGCAAATTAAAAAAGTTGGTCAGACATACTACCAAGCAACCAATGACAATTACAGATACCCCGTGTTCAGCTTTTGATAAAATTGCAATGGACCTTGTAGGACCCTTACCAGAATCCGATAATAATAATAAATATATTCTAACCATGCAATGCCTGCTCACTAAATATTGTGTAGCAGTAGCCATACCGGATGCTACCGCTACGACCACTGCAAAAGCTTTCTTGAATCATTTTATATGCCCTTATGGCTGTCCCAAAGCAGTTCTGACTGATCAAGGCAGGAACTTTATAAGTAAACTAATGAAACAAATAACCTTTGCCTTAAAAATAAAACAGTTCCAAACTACTGCTTTTCACCCACAGAGTAATGGATCCTTGGAAAGATCACATCATGTACTAGTCGAATATCTCAAACAGTACGTTGGTCACGATGCTGACTGGGATAAATGGCTAAATCTATGCATGTTCAGTTATAACACAAGTATGCATGAAGGAACTGGGAAGACCCCCTATGAGCTTGTTTTCGGGAAAATAGCTACCTTACCTTCTCACATGCCCTTATCAAAAAACGAACAATTAGAAACATATGATGATTACTTAATTAAACTAACTACAAAAATTCATAATTTACAATCTGATGCTAGACAACGACTCATAGAAGCAAAAGAAAGGTCAAAGATCTATTATGATAAAAAAATAAATCCACGTTATTTCGAAGAAGGAGACTATGTTTTCCTCAAGTGTGGATTAAAACAGGGAAAATTTGGTGATCATTACCAAGGCCCTTACAAAATTATAAATGTAGATGATCAAAAGAGAATTTCTATACAAATTAAAAATAAATTAAGAATAGTGTCGGCAGACAGATTAATGCCCTCGAAAATAGAGCCCTCTTAAAACCATGATTAAAAGTTATATGTACATTACTTTTAGGACTAAATTAGTTATTAAGTTTAAAATAAGTATTTGTTACTAATTTTATTTTATTACAGGAAAATGATTGCGATTACCCTAGTTCTTCTAACCCTCTCTACCTCCTCTACTGCCCTTATGGGTTATGATTGCGCAGGAACTAATACTAATGTCACCACGTTGTCCTTGCGAGACATTGGCGACTGCGAATTGCCCCCACTGAGTGTTGAGACGAAACAAATTACTATGCAGTTAGTTCAGCGCTCTAGTATACAAGTTGTCCCTGTGATACAGTGCAAGGTCGAAATTTACAGACAAGTTTTCTATTGTGGTATGCACTCGCATATCAGCGCCATCAACAACGGAGTGGCAGAATATATCAAAGAGTTGGACAAATCTTCTTGTCAAAAACTCCAGGAGACGGGTCGACTCATGTTAGGCAATACCATCTTAGATGGATTGCGTCGCAATTCCACTGAAAGCCGACCTGTTACACTTGCCGGCTCTGTAGATAATGGCGCCAATTGTAATGGCGCTCCCTATTCAGATCCATTTGGAACCTATACGGTAAATGTCGTCGTACAAGCCGTTGTCCGGGTAACCTTGCAGGATTACACCGCCACCGCTAATTTAGACAATGATAAAATCCATCTGAATCAAGGATTAACTTGTACCTTTTCAGAAACGGAATGTTCAGACGCGGAAGGTGGTCAGATTTTCTGGGAAAAAATGCCCAGAGAATCTTGCGACTTCGATCAGTATGATGTATTGTACGAAGGGGTAGGTGTAAGGGGAACCATTTCGACTGAGCTAACAACCGAGGTAATGTATACCGTCCAAAAGAGCGAGGTCCTATTTTCCTTCACTAAAGGGAAACAAAAGGAAATGTGTGGCTATACGCTGATTCAAACCGAGCATCCTAAATTGTTCATCTTGGAATGGAAATTCTTTAAGGGTAAAGACTCCATACCTGTTCAAAAAATGGACATCTTCTCTTATATAAATTCTAAGTTCGTCTATGTAGAAAGACACATACGGTCGCAGATGGAATCGATGTATAGGGATTTTCTCTTACAAAAATGCCAGTTAGAACAGAAGGTATTGAGAAACTCGCTTGGAATAGCTCATTCTAAACCGGACATTTTCGCTTTCAATTTAATGAAAAAACCCGGTTTCATGGCCACTATTATTGGAGAAGTGATCTACATTATTAAATGCGTCCCAGTGGCTGTAAAGCTCAGACAAAGTGATAGGTGTTACCAAGAGATTCCAGTTTCTAGGGACAATTCGTCCATGTTTCTTACACCAGAAACAAGAATCCTCCAAACTAATGGTATCGAATTAGAGTGTAATCCTATTCTTGCCCCAATGCATCAAATAGAGGGACAATGGTACAAATTCCTCCCCAAAATTACCGAAGTAAGGGAACCCCACATTCTAAAACCAGCTAATCGTAACAACTGGAAATACCAATCGGTTGGCGATCTTGCCACTAGCGGTGTCTATTCAGATGATGATCTAAGAAAGTACCAAGAAAACGTAATGTTTCCCTCTAACCGACCAGCACTGTTGAACATAATTGCCCGAAGGATCACAGGTCATGATACAGATCTTAGCAGTTTAAACTTACACAATTTGATAGATGTAGGAAAGATCGAGAACATAGTCCATAACAAATGGACTTCTTTCTGGAACACTTACTACAACAATGGTGTATATAGTGCCGGGATCCTCATGACTGTCATCATTCTTACTGTCCTAAGAACAATCATAACCACAATCCTTAATCTTTTCTCCCTCCATTCCACTTTTGGATGTTCACCAAAATTATTGGGAGCTTGTTGCGGAGGAATAGTGCAGCACTTCATTCATCGCAACCGATGTCGACAGAATTTCGAGCAATGGAATGCGGAGAAACATATTACCATTGTACGAGGAGATGAAATTATTCCATTAACAAATGTGGAAACTCAAACGAGACAAGAGGACAAGGAAAAACCTAACTATCTAAGAGTATCATAAGTATAAATAGAATTAATAAATAGTAGGATACATTAATCTTAAATTAATTTGATCTATGATTTAAGAAATATTTTCCATTTAAAACAATAATGAAAATACTTTAAACAAACTAGTAAGGATAACTTAAGTTTTGGATAATAAGTTATAAAAATTATCTTCATAAATAAACAAAATGAAATAAAAATCGAAAACAAAGAAATTGCCTAATATAAAAACAGTAAAAGTAAAAATTGAAAGAAAAAAAAACACATAAATTAACAAAATTAAAATTTATTAATCGAATAATAATATAATAATAAAACTCATATAAAACAATTCATTAAACATCTGTGCTATAGCAAATGAAAGGAAGAATTAGTTTTAAAAATATATGAAGTAAACCCTTATAAAATTATAATAATTTTTTTTTTATTGTTGTTCAAAAATAGTATAAAATCTAATAATAACGTAATAATAAAATATAAAAAATGAATAATACAGCATAATAAAACTTGGCATCGAAATAAGAATCACCACTTATAGGTAATCAGTTAAAATAAAAATAAAACTTTTAACAATAATAAAATAATAACAATAATCATAAAACAAGAATTACGTATTCCCCTAAAGTGAATAATCATTTATTGAACTCATTTGAGTGAAAAACATAAAGATTTCCACACATAATCATGTTACTGAACAGCGCCATCTATTGCATTTTACTGGGAATTAATGGATGACTTTGAAAAGTCAGATTACAATATCAACTCTCGAAGTTATGTTGTCAACGTCATAGCAAATAACACACTTTTAACTGGAGACATTCATACAATAACTCCGTGGTTTTAGACATAAAAGCCTTTGTTCTATCAAATATTCTACTAAAATACGAAAACTAAGGATAAAATTCACAAGTTAATTAAAAAAGTAAGGGTAAACAAAAAATTACAAAAACAAAATAAAAATCGAAAAATAATTAAAATTAAAAACAAAATTGTAAAATCTAAAATCTTTTAGAAAAAAAGAGAGAGAAAATTATAATAATAATAATAACAATAATAATATTAGACATCCAAATTATTAAGCGACTTAAGTTTGGGAAACGCTTGGAATAACGGAACGGAATTCCCTGTGTATACAGTGTTAAATTTTTTGATAATTATATAATTAATAATTAGCAAGTAAGAATCATAAGTTAATTTTCGACTTAATAACAAAACAACGCAAGCTTAATTACTACAGCTTTAGCAGAAATTAAACTTTTCCTGTATAAATCAAGATTCGTTATGTGTCTCTCTCTATGTGTACGAATGGGACAGAGACAGCTGATGTATAGTCATAGCACGAATTTTATGTCCTTCGGTGTACAGAGCCTGGAATAAGGAATGGTGGAATGATAAAGTCAGATGAAAGGAATATGGAATATCTCTATATAATGATAATTAAAATATGTTGCTTCCAGTAAACAAAACAAGCCTTATTATAAGATAGATAATTATAAATATCCTTGAAAGAATAAAGATAAAAAATTAAATAATGGCTATAATAAATGCAAGTAAAAAATAATGAACTGCAAATAAGACAACAATTAGGATACTTAGGGATAAGAACAAATAATCAAATAAAATACGCAACATTTGTACAAGTGGATGTAAACAAATACATAGCAAAAATGTATTTTTTCACAACGGAAAAGTTGATATAAGTTGACAAGTAAGCTGATAATTAATAAAATGAATAATTTAATTCACTAGTAGAACGAAATAACGCGAGTTCAATAAACTGTTGGAGTAAATAAACTTTTCATAGCAGGTATATCCTATAGACTGTCTCTCTCTAATCGCATGAGTTAAACAAGGATGCTAGATGTATAGTCTCGTTACAAAATTTAGCCCTTAATGTATGAAATACGGAACGAGGAATAGAACAACCAGAAACATGATAAAAGGAATAAGTGAAACATAATTAATACAATTTTCATAAGATTTAATAATCATAATCAAATTTTAGTAAATAGAACAAAGTTTGCTAAATAAACTAAAAAGGTAATAACCATTATAATTAAAATAAGATAGTTGTAAAAACAAAATAATAACTAATATTTGTTAAGGGTGAATTAACTAAATATAAAATCATACCAATAACAATTACAACTAACAAAGGAATATCATTAGTAATTAATAAAATATATAAAATTAGGTATTTATGTAATTATAATATTCAAAATTAATGATTTAGGAATAATTGTTCTATGCATAATTAAAATTAAACTAATAACTTTCTTTTACAAAATAGGTAGAAATTATAAAATAAATATATACAAGTATAGACACAAAACCAATTAGAAATGAGAATTAATAGAACATAATTTTTAGGTATAATACGAATAAGAATAACAGAATAAGAGATATTAAATATTTATACTCAAATAACAACAATACTATATTCTGACGATAAGGGACTATAGTATAATAAATAAATAGTTTTAGCACAAAACTGATATAATATGATTGTTTATAAAATAAAAATTAAGCGAAATAATGTTAAGTATTTAAAAAAAAGGGGAGAAAGGGAATTATTTAAACGATATGATAAATAAATTTTTAGATGAAAAAATGGGTAATTATAAAAAGAAAAAAACAATGTAATAACAATAATAATAATACAAAAATTATATTAAAAAGAATAATCATGAGTAAGGATTAAGTGAAATAGTTATAAAAGAAAACTTGTATAAACAAATTAATTCTACAAATATAAAATATACATTTAATAAACTTTATGTGAATTATCTTGAACTAAATTCTGAACACAAATAAAACCAATGTTTAAATAACAAACGAATAAATAAAACAAAAACAAAAAAAAATATAATAAATGATAAAAACAAAATAACAAAACAATAACAAATAGAATATTGACATTTCATGATACGCCAATCGGCACCGCCAGAGAAGCCCGTGCCATTGATGGAAGCCTCCTGTCAGATTTAGACCTTACACCTCTCGAGAAAAACATTGCCTATTGACCAACGAATCTGCTTGACGAAGATGAAACACAAACAAACGCCTGCTCAAGCCAAACCGAATGCTTTAACCTGCGGATAACCTGTCAATCCGCTGGAAACTCTGCTGAGAAAGAATTATGCTCCAAACAAGGACCCATGGGCATTCTGTCACTTTCTCTCCCACACGCCGAGACAACTTGCGGCCTAGACAGCATGCCGCTAATTCGTCTATCGATAGCAACTAACTGCGAAGGATGCTTTGTTCTCCTTACCTGCCTAAATATCAACAACCTGTCTTGACATCAAGAAAAACGTCCCGGAAGCCATCCAGATGAAGTATCAACATGACCGAAGTAGTAAAATGCTCTTAAATTTTACTACTTAACGTACAAATATTAAAGATCCATATGCGAATAAATAAGTTTAGAATTTAAAACGTAGGATAATAATTAAGAAAAGAACACCATTTTAGAAAAATTTCCTTTTATAAAGAAAGAAAAAATATGTGTATATACATAAACAAAATATTTAAGGGTACAAAAATAATGTCCTAGTCCACTTCATCAAAACTACTTGAACACGGTTCCTCCTAGAAAAGAGAAAATTCGTGGATAAATATTTTTCCTCCCCTTTATTTTATGCAACACAAAGTACACAACTTACGTTCGTTTTGCCTTGTCGCATCTGGGCCCGTTCTCTCCTGCAGACTTCGCATACTAAGTCCTCGTCACATCGTAATGCCTGCATTATTACGCAGCGAATACATATCCAATCCTCCTAAAAACAGAACTGTAATTAGGAAGGATGAAAAGATATACACTGACGAGAGGTTCTGCTTAGGATAAATACCTCTACTAAAATTTGTAGTAAAGTGGCCCATGCGCTTTCACGCATATATGCACTCATCCTGAATGGAAGAGCTAGATAAGCAATTATTGCCCTTGCGTGGCGTTCACCAGAATCTATAACGAATGAAAAATTTAAACACTTTGTGGATTGTTTGTATAAAAAACGGGAGGAAAGAATCACTGCACTTACTCGAAGACATTTTGTTTCAATCACTACAAAGAACACTGCACCCAACGAAAATCTTTTCCCTACTGACGTTTCCCTTAGTTTTCACTGCCCTTTTATACCCTTGAAAAACGTGTTTCCAGTTTACCGTTTGAGTGAAATACTTGATACAAATTTACTTTTTATTAACAAAAGGAAATTTTTCATGTTTTAATACTAGAAAATAAATATTCAAACAAACGAGATTTATTAGACATAATTTAAAAAAAAAATGGATTGCAAAATTAAAGGCAACCATTAAATTAACAATAAACTAAGACGATAAACTAAGAATAGATTAAGAAAAAAAAATGGAAAGAAATAGTACAAAAGGTCCTTTAACAAATTATGTAATTTAGAATAAGATTAATTGATTAGATTACCCCAAGTAATCCAATCTTAAGTCGGGGGGTGTTACGAGATGACAATACTCCGCCGAATTGTCACATCTCGTATTAATTACAGACTAATTAATACGAGTAATTAGTTCATAATTAATTAGTTTTAGTTATATTTTTATACACACTGCTATTTAGCAATAGCAACGTTATCATTTGTAGGAGAAAGCACGCATAAGGAAAACTCAAAGGCGCATCGTACCGCTTGTACCCAAGTTGCGCGTAACATCTCGTCAACCGGGGCCGCTCGAGTAATAAAAATGTTTTCCCAGTTTTCGGAGAAATCTTCTGTGCCGCCGTTAGACTGCCCAATTTACAAGAACAAGCATCTTCCATTTAGGATTTCCAAATGGAATATGAATCGCCGCTAACTAACTTTTTTATGCTGACCTAATTGAGTTTTCCAATGTAGGCCCAAAAATTTGAGCAATCTCGGCCAATAAATAAATAACCAAGTAAGATAGAAAGTCCGAAATATGTCAAGCATAGTAAACCTTTTTAAAGAAGGAATGCTACATTTCAGTAATATTTTGAAATACCTTATTTATAACGAGAATGTTTAACACAGTAACTTATGAGTTTACCATGCTATAGTTCAATGATAACCCTTTTTTCGATAAAACCGAACTACATCTTATTACGTTAAAAAACCGATTTCTTTATATATAAGTACACATAAATTTATAATCAAATGCCTTAAACAACAACAACAACAACTAGTTTAACGTAACAATAACGTTTTGATATGAATTTACAAGTATAAATCTTGTGAAACAACTCGATTTTCCTTTTAATACGTACAAACTATTTGTTGTTACTATCGCGCTATTACGAAAAATATAACTGATTATAATTATTTTAATATTTAATAACACAAATAATGTTCAAACCAAACATCAATTTACTTGTATCAAAACCACCAAAGCTGGGCAGATTAATTATCCAATTATTATAACTTTTTAGTGTTTTCCATCACAATACATTATTTTCAAACATACACACAATTTTTTGAGATTATAGAAATTATTATTCATTTTGAATACAGAGTAATTGAAAAAGGATGATTTCAAGTAATAAGTAATTGATGTGCCCAACTCTGCAAATAATTATAATCCTCGTAATGAAAATATTATAACCTGAACATACACATGCGTTATACGCAAAAATGTATACTTAAAAAAAATCGCCAATCAAAATGTTCATGTCTTCAACAGATGTTTATTTAACAATGTTAATTGAATAAAACCGACACGGAAAAACGGTATTTGAAAAGAAAACGTCTGGAAGATTCGACCATTTTAGAAAGGAGATGAACCATTTGATATAAATAGAGGCCCATCACCGCCCAAAAGTCAGTCCCGAAACGCTTTTACAACGAATACGCGATATTGCTGCCCGAAAAGCAAAACATGTTCTACGGTCCGAATTAAAAAGTGTATCTTGAAGAAATGATTTTATGTAAACAAGTTGACTTTAAACAAGAGTAATAAACTCAACTAAGACCGTCAAAAAGTGTTCGTGTTGTGAGTTTTTCCCGAGGCGCAACCTTTCCCCGAACTAGAGTTCTTCCAGGCGCTTTTCCTCAATAGGCCGAAAGGACCAGACTGCCTGGCGACCGATTTCACGCCTTAAAAGTAAGTGAGACCAACCAAGCCAATGCCTCCCGTTTACCTGCAGAGAGCATAATCACATGCTTCTCCATTTCTTTCCTTAACCCTTAACGTTACGTTGGCCACGACGTAACAGAGGGTTAAATTTTGGCGCAGCCGGTAGGATGCATTTGTTATTTTGCTCTCAGGGAAACGCTTTGATATGTGATATCTTTTGAATTACTGCTCAGTGTTCAGCAACTCAGAATGAAAACCCAGAGAAACCAATTTTAAGTTCTAATCTTATAACCATACTATGATGTAATTTGTCAATAACAAATATTCAGTCTATAATTTTTATAGTGATAACCAATTTAATGAATAATTGAAGAAAAGAAAAATTACAAATCTTAAACATTAAATGTATAACTCAATAAAAATATTTATTTAAACAGAATATTTTGAATAAAAAGCAATGATAAATATAATTTTTATTGAATTCAAAACTAAAGTAACTATTTTTTTTTAATAATTTTTATATTACTGTAAACGCTTCGATTATAAAAAAGAAGGGCTAAAACAAACTAATGAGATTATCTTAGCTTAAAATAATATTAGTTCAATCGTTTATTTGAATAATCATTTTTTAATAAATTAAGAAATAGAATAATCTTAATTAACAATATTATCATAATGATTATAATAATATATAACTATTGATAAACAAAATTGAATGATAAGTTTCCGGAACAACAAAAGAATAATGAACCCAAGTATAAACATGAATATAAACATTTAAACACAATTATAATTATAAATTATGGAATTCAGAATGATAAACAAGTACTAATTTATAAATTTGCATTTTATAAAGAAAATAAGTATAATGAAAATCTATTTTGATCATAATTAATAACAATATGCTGTATTAAACAGAAATTAAATTACGGTAATGCAATTACAATTTTGATATTTCAAAAGCAGGAACTATTTTCGAGGTGGCAACAACCCGTCAAATATAATGTGCCGATTTTTCTGATATGATCTAAAGTAATTCGATCATGAAAAACTAAACATGAATTCAAGTTATCAGTATACCGATCTTTGGTGCGTTAGGCTCACGGTAGAAGATAGTGTTGTAAGTTCTTACCGGGCTGATCAGGAGTTTGTGTGTAACCGTTGTCACGCTTTAGGGGAAATAATTGTAGCATATCACGCGGTATATCACACTGCCTTAATTAATACTTTGAACTGTTCTGTCTGCAACCGTAAAATATTCGATATTCAGCCAATGTCACAATGTGCCACATGCTTTTTTAAGTTTTTATATAGGCCTAGTTACATTGTCATTGAATGTGAGCCACTCGAATTTTTATATGTGGAAGATAAAGGCGAATTCTAAAGGTTAAATTAAAAACAATTAAATCCGATTTGAGGTTCGAGAAGCTAATATAATAAAATAAGCATGAGTCCTCTGAATCTTGGTATATAGTAAATAATAATGAAATTTGAAAATATCTAATTACCAATAAGAAGCAAATTATTATTAAAAGAAGTAAAACACGATATGAATAAATAAGATGAAGATAGACAAACAAACCAGTAAATTAAAAATTAACAACAAATATAATAAAATACGTGTATAAAAATTTAGTGTGTTAATGCTTAAGGAATTTAAATAACTAAACAATATAAATAATTAAAATAAATAAAAATTTATAAGGATTATATGTATAATTACACATTGATATTAGAATTTATTCTTGAAAGAAAAGGAGCCATATAACAATATTAATAATACAGTATAATAATAACTTGGCTATATGATAATAATAAAAACAAAAATATAATAGGAATAAGACGCGTAAAATATTAAATTTGTTTTTGAATCGATATTTAAGTTTACTTTTAGCCGTACAATAAAATAAGCCAAACTCGCGACTATCACAAAAATAAGGTGATCAAATTAAATAAGTAATGCTGAATATTGAATATCGAATATTAAATACTAAATAAACAAGCCAATAAATATATGTCTGACCAACGCATTAGGATATAGGCTAATTATAATAAATAAAATGAATAACAGTAACGATAATTTATAATCTCAGTAGAGAAAATAAAAAGGAAATCTAAGACCGAAATTATGACTAAATGAATAAATAAACACGCGATTATAACCAATCAAAGTATCAACCATATGATGACGATATGTTAAGCAATCATACAACAAGTAATTTATAGCAAACACTTAAAGCCTATCAAGGATCATTCAAGCGATATTGAAATAATAATTAGATTAGTAATTCTAATAAACTAATCATAAAAAAGGGGCTCTTTGTATAAATAAATTACCAATTAATAACACTTTGATGTAACTGGATAAAAATTGTGTAAAACATCATTTCGCCAAAATATTGAGGATAATCGTATAAATTTATGAGTTAATTTTGCCATTAAAATCTATATGCAATAATAATCAAAATACTAATGCAATGTTATTACGCGAATTAAGCCCTAGGAAATTAAAATTAAGAAATTAGAATCCAAATTAAATCACGCAGATTACTATTAAAAATAACGAGGCGAAATTGATAATTATAATTAATTGATAATACTTAAAGGATAACAAAAAGTAAGGCTAGAATTATAGGGAATAATAAACATTTTTTATATAGACTATATTACACACATCGTAAATTACTAATTTAAAGATTGAACAGATCAATTTAGATAACGCGAATTAATTGCAAATCAACAAGACCATTTAGGGAATAACAGATTTACTCAAATAAATCCTTTTTTCTTATTTATAATTATCTATTTGAATAAAAGTTAGAAATTTTGCCTGAGCACTCAGTGACAATACCTGGATGACGAGTCCAAAAAGGGATCGAATACTAACTAGGGGCTTAATTGAAAAAGAAGGGTTGAACCCTGACGAAGTATTATACAAGGAAACCCCTCCCCCCAAAAAGGGTAGAAAAACTGCTAGAAACCTTTTTGGCACACTGCCTAATCCCGAAGAGAACATAGAGGAAAACGCGGAAATTGCCCCTGAAGTAGGGCAGCAAGTACAACAGGGCGCACAAGTCCCCGAACACGTTATAAATTTAGAACCAAACATGGCTCAGTTTGAGGTTAAACTCAGTGACGCCATACTAGTGATTCCGCAATTTACTAGCGGCATTGACGGATGCACATTTGAACAGTTTGCGTCAGGTTGTAATGATGCTAAAGCCATGTTGCCCGACAATGCTGAGGCAGCACTGGTCAAATCTTTGCGTAGTAAACTGAGTGGGGAAGCCTTAGAGGTTTATACCCAGGCCGCACCAAATGATATTCAAGGCGTGCTAGATGCCTTGAGGAAGGTATTTCGACCCAAGGAATCGCTAGGTACCTTGTGGGGCAAACTCGGTACTATATGTCAACAGCCTAATGAAAGTGTTAGGAAATATTATTATAGGGTAAAAAGATTAGGAAAAGCAATTCTGGAGCTGAAAAAGGTCGGTGTAGAGAACGCCGAAGCTATAGAGGCTTTACGTGCAGAAATAGATGGCGAAGTAAAAAGCTTTTTCATTACCGGTCTACGCAAGGATATCTCACGCGAGGTGAAAAATGTAGTTACAGCTTCATTAGAAGCCGCAGGACAGAAGGCACAAGAGATAGAAGAGGAAATAGAACGTACAGACCTCGTGCATAGTTTAAAGAACACTCATATAACCACCTGCGTCATTTGCGACGAATCCGGACACAAACCGAAGAACTGCCCCCTTATGAATAAAAAAGAAACTAGAGTCAAAACCGTCTGCCAACTGTGCGACCAACCAGATCATGAAGCTAAATCTTGCCCAAAACAATCGCCGACGTGTCAAGCTTGCAATAAAAAGGGCCATTCTGCTAGGGATTGTCGAAGTACCAAATTATGCTCTAATTGTAAAAGGGGTGGACATACCTATGAAGAGTGCCGATTATTGGGAAAAATCCGGGTTGTAGAAACTAAGGCGCCACCCAGCAAGAAATGTCAAATTTGCGAGAAGGAAGGTCACCTCGCTGTTGACTGTTTCAAATATAAAAATGCGCAACCCAGGAACCAGCCTTGGAGTCAACCGAGGTATCCAGTAAGGCCCACAGCAACTAGCTGGCAGCCACCGTTCCCACCACCACTTAGACGCGGGCCTCCGATTCCCGCCTGGAGCCAGCCGAATTGGAGCCAACCCAGATGGAACCAGCCAACTTGGGGACAAAATAGACCACAAGCCAATAATCAGAGACGAAGTCCTATTGTATGCCACTTTTGCCAGAATATAGGACACACTATTGCCGAATGCCGAAAGAAGCAGTTAACAGAAATGAGAAACCAGGGAAACCTGCCAGCCCTCCCTGCTTCCAGGGAGGTTCCAGCAATCGAGATGGGAAACTCTAGCCCACAAATAACTCGTCGATAATTCAAACAAATAGATTTGATTCAATGTTAGCAAGTCCAAAAAATTCTGTCAGCCCAATATTCGCATCACAAAATCTGAGAAATTATTTACAAAATATTTCACGTTCAATTAAATTAACATATCAAATTAATTCGCCTTGTATAACGTTCGATACACCTATTAGAATTACAATTCTCCTCGATACGGGTGCTACTACTAACATTATCAAAAAGGAATATTTAAAACCTGGCACTTTCATAGATAAAAATGAAATTTTAACACTTAGTGGAATCACTCCAACAAATGTTTATACACTGGGTAAAGTAAAAGTAAATATATTTGGTTGTGAAACCTTTTTTCATGTCGTCCCTGATAACTTTACATTGAGACAAGGAGGAATACTGGGCTCCGAATTTTTTGAGAAACATCAAGTTAAAATTGATTATGAGAATAATTGCTTAATAATTAAAGAGAAAACATATCCATTTGATGATTCACGAATAATAAGAATAAAACCAAGAGATAGGAAAATTGTCCGGATAGAATTTGAAGAAACCAAGTTAACGCAAGGATATATCCCACGTCATTCTTTTGGTGAAAAGGTGTTTTTGGGAGACGCTCTTGTAGAAAATTATAACGGTTACTCATATCTCCCTTTATACAATCTCACCAATGAAGATACCATAGTGTACCTGCCTAAATTTAGATTACAAGACTACGATCTATGTTTACAAAATAATACAACAAGTAACTCAAACGAGGAATTGGACACCACTCTTATTTCCCGGCCACCTGATTCTTTTATTTCCGATAAAAGGATTACGGGCCGGAAGAAAAGGATGATTAAAAAACAATGCAAGATTGTCGCTACCGATCAGAGAACCGAAAACGTCTTGAAATTAATTAAGACTGATCACCTTAATTATGAAGAGCGTAAGGAAATAAATTGTTTGGTGCAACAAAGTGCAAACCAGTTCCACTTACCAGGAGAAAAGTTAACTTGTACGGAAGAATTATTTCATGAAATCAACACGACAGACAACAATCCCATTCATGTAAAACAATATCGTTATCCGCCTCTTCTTAAAGAAGAAATGAATCACCAAGTGCAAGAACTCTATAACAATGAAATAATTAAAGATTCAAAATCGCCTTTTAACACCCCGATATGGATTGTCCCGAAAAAACCCGACGCTGATGGAAATAAGCGTTGGAGGTTAGTTTTAGATTTCCGTAAGCTCAATGAAAAGACCGTAGGAGATTCATACCCAATCCCTAATATAAAAGATATTTTTGACAAACTAGGAGGTGCAAAATACTTTAGCATTTTTGATTTAGCCTCCGGTTTTCATCAAATTAAAATGCATCCAAAGGATTCGCATAAAACGGCCTTTTCGACTCCACACGGGCACTACGAGTTTCAAAGAATGCCCTTTGGATTAAAAAATGCACCATCTACGTTTCAAAGACTGATGGACATTGTTTTATGCGGATTACAAGATTCAGAACTTTTTGTTTATATGGATGACATTGTAATATATGCTAAAAGTATCTCGGAACATCGTGATAAATATCTTAAAATGATAGAAAGATTGAAAAATGCTAATTTAAAACTGCAACCCGAAAAGTGCTCATTTCTAAATCGTGAAGTCTTATATCTAGGGCACATAATTACGGAAGATGGACTAAAACCGAATCCTGCAAAACTCGAAGCGGTGACGAATTTTCCCCGGCCAAGGAAAGTCGTGCACATTCAGGAATTTTTAGGATTAACAGGTTATTATCGAAGCTTTATTGAAAAATTTTCAGAAATTGCCAAACCACTAACCTAACTACTGCAGAAAGACGTCGAGTTTAATTGGCAAGAAGAACAGCAGATCGCTTTCGATACACTTAAACAAAAGTTATGTTCAGCACCCGTGTTGCAGTATCCCGATTTTGACAAACCATTTATAGTGACTACAGACGCTTCTGGGTATGCTATTGGCGGTATTCTGAGCCAAGGCGCCATTGGCAAAGATCGCCCCATCACATATGTTTCGCGTTCCCTTAATGAAGCAGAGCGAAATTACAGTACCTACGAGAAGGAAGCTCTCGCAGTATTATTTTGTGTACATCAATTCCGACCTTACTTGTACGGAAGGAAGTTTACCGTGGTAACCGACCACAAGCCTTTGTGCTGGATGCGCACCGCCAAGGACCCTACTTCTCGACTTACAAGATGGCGATTAAAACTGGAGGAGTACGACTTCGATGTCGTATATAAAGATGGAAAAAGGAATGTTAATGCCGACGCCTTTTCTCGCAATCCTGTTGACCGGGATGAGATCGAACTCGCTAATAGGAAAGACAATCCAATTTTGACTGTGGAACCAATCAGGCGTTCCACTAGAGTTCGTCAGCCTACCTCCATCGGACAACAATACAGGGATGCTATAGAAAGAAAGCAGAAAACCTCCCTCAAAAGGAGAATGGACGCAGAATCCAAAAATAAATTAAGTTTAAATGATTATTCTAATAACGAGAATTTTACGCCCAAGCAAAATTATGAAGATAACGCCCTAAAAAATGGTAATTTTTTAAATGATAAAGAAGAAATTGAAGATAATATACCTCTTGATGAAGAAAACGAAAATTTTAGAGTATATAATAATGAAGGTGAAATACAAGAAGATAACGAAAAAATTAATAATGAAGAAATATTAAACGAAGATAATAAAAGTGATGAGCCAACAGATAAAGAGGACTATGATGATATAAGTCACGTTATCCAGCTCACTAAAAATATAACTGAAACTCGGGATCCACTTTATTTCCAGAAGGATAACATAGTTTATTTTGTAGATTCAAATGGTTTTTCTATAGACAATCAAAGTGATGAATGCCTGAGCAATAGAAACATTTCCGGGTTCGGTAAAATAGATTTGGGTAATTACATGTATGTTAAAAAGGCTAACAAATATCACATAGGACTATGTGTAACAAACGCAGAAAATAATTTGGAATATGAACACATCTAGAATAACATTAAAATTTCATGTAAACGGTTATACAAATTCATTTCAGAGGAAAGTATACATTCATTTTCTATAGCTAAAATCGAAAGCATTGGTGACGTTAGTTGGAAATCAATCTATGATTTATTACAAAAATGTTTTATACACTCCAATTGTAAAATCACGATCTGTACGAACGTGGTGTTACGAGGTGTCAATTTCCGTTAATTCTTAAACACCTCTATTTAGTTGTAAGAGAAAACATCATAATACGGCACGAGTATTAGATCTAGATCAAACGGAGATGACCCCCCGAAAAGAGAAAACGCGCATAGTAAAAAGGTCAGAAGTGGTCCGCGCATCTTCTACCTGTGTTGTGACACGCGTTTTTATGACACGATACGTTTCAAACAGAAGCTTGTTAAGATACTTTTCATGTTTCGGAACATCTTCATTTGAAAAAACTGTATTGCCCAAACATCAAGACAAGATTTTCACCTTAATGATTTCTTAAAACAGTAGAAATCATGTTTCACATATAAATTAACATTCCTACAAAGTCACGAAGTTTGAGCAATCTCTGACCGAATGTCAATTGAAAAATAATTGATATTGATAATAATATATCTATATATATATCTATATATATTTATACAATAAT
>JABFPD010000042.1:0-18492 GCA_022817545.1 Cremastobaeus sp. ZL-2020 | reverse complement strand
CCGACATGCTCTCAGGGAAACACCGGTTACAGGCTCGCGTTGTCTGCCCATCCGCGCCACAGCGCCTGCAGTAATCAGTCCTGCGGGGCTCAACGCATTGAGTCTGTATGTGACCGGCCTGTTTACAATTAAAACACATAACGCGACTCGGCACGCGCGTGGAATTGTTCACGGGTGATTGGGGAGGATTCACTACGGGAGTTGAGACACTCGAAGAAGTTGGTGTCTGTCCTGCTCTCGTGGAAGATTCACTACTTGGAGTAGTTGTTGTACTCGGTCGCCCTAGCGACGACGACGTAGTCGCATTTCGAGAGGTACTTGAGGGATTTGGCCTACTCGCTACGGAGTTTGCCGAAGGTGTTCTCGGCTGGCTAGTGTTAGACCTAGTGGCCGATGGCCTATATAGCTCTGGCCGGTACGCGAGCTCGGGAAAGTCGGTCTCAGAAGGGGCAGGGGGCGGTCTGTACCGCTTACTCGCCCTTTCTTCTTGCTCGTATTCTTTCCCTAACTTTTCAAGATCTTGGAATGTGGTAAACTGGTGTCTCAGAATATAACGCCGATATTCAGGACGCAGATTTCCATACGCTCGTTTCAATTGTACCGCTAAAGGAAACGCGGGTCTAACATATGACAGAAGTCGACGATATGAGATCAAGAAATCCTTTATCGGCTCTGCTTCCCCCTGGGTACGCCTAGTGAGCTCCTGGCGGATCTTCTCTTGCAGATCGGATTCGCCGTAACTCGCTCGGAAATCTACCTCGAATTCTAACCAACTATTCCAATTGGCTCGCTCCAGCCGATACCAATTATTCGCCTGACCGGTTAAGAGATCCGGTAAAGCATGGAAAAGATCTTCATCGGTCACCCTGGTACCCCTCTGCATGTCACGTAGCTTCTCCAGGAACTCCTCTGCTGCTGTTTCACTGCCACCTGCAAAGGAAACTTTCCACCCCCGGATGATTCTACGGACATCTGGCTTGTTAGCTTCCACGAAGCTCTGCAACAGTGTGAACTCCGGAGAATACGGCGATTGGGTGTGCCTCGTGAATGTTTGGTCCATTGACCTCATTCCTTGAGGCAACCCACGTAAGAACGGGTCGCTAAAACTCGGTCTTTGCCTCTCGGTCGAATTGGCAAAGTGCACTGTTCGATTCCGAGAACGACCTGGGTCGGATTCCACCTCATGGTTACGCTCAACCAGTGGATCGGGATTTTCTCGAACTGACAAGTTGAGGGGACTCGTGGAAGGTGGAGGTACGAGCCCCGCTGGAGGTCGCTGAGCCCGGGGGTTGAGTGTTTGGAGCATCTCATCCCACTCGGTGCTCTCCTCCAGACAACTATTCGAGAAATCAGATGGCATCATGAGATCCACCTGACCGCCTGATGTTGTTTCTAAATACCGACTTAATCGTCCCCTAAGAACCGACATTTCGCCGACTACACTAAGTCGATTCTGAGCCAACGACCTGATAATCTCGTATGGATGCATGGTGGCTACTTGATCCATTCTCCGTTCCGTGCTGGGATCCATTTCGAGTCTAAGACAATACGAAATAAAACAAAACGACCTCTGTGTTTCGATATCTTCTCGCTATGTGACGCACAAGTTCGGTTCAAAGCGGAATTTTCTCACAATGACACAGAGATTTCAATCTCAACTCTTCGAATTGGAGTAGAGAATATACGACAAAATAAAACTTTAAAACGATTCAGTTTCAGAATCCTAGCTATTCGACAGCCGGATCTGAATTGTCAATTTTTCATAAACTATCGTGCCGAATTAGTGCCTTAGCATCTAATTCCCGGCAGTTGCAATGTTAAAATTTCAATAAATACGGAAATAAATAAATATTTAACGGACGAACAAGGGACGTCACAAATAATTTATTTAACACGTATTTCGCTACTAAAATCAACAATGAATTGCTGAGAATCGAATTCTAAAAAAAATCTTCTTTCGTGTTCTGGATTTTACAAAACTATTTACGATTTTATTTCTGAGTTTACGCAGTTCACCTTGTGGAACTTTTTCCCAGCTCGTTTGCTACCCAAGTTTGTTGTTCAACAATGCTCGCTAATGATCACGAACAAAAACCAACAACAAACACTGTTTTCGATTTAACTTTATGTTTCTTTCAGCAACTCGAATAAAATCTTTTCCCCGAACACGAAAATTGCTAATTACTTAAGCACGGAGTGTCGGACAACGCAATAAAACGCTTTTCCGCGACGAAGCTAATTCCCTGGAGGTGGTGTGTTTTCCTGTCACACCTAACCTCACTTTATTAACACGCAGCCGTTAAACAATGGGCCCCACGTTGGGCGCCATTTTGTAACGCGGTGGATCCGGGTAACGGCTCTCCCCGCGACCGACTCACGTCACTTGGCTATCCGGGTGCTGGGCGCCAGCCCACGTCGCGCGCGAGCAATCGAAATTAACCTAACTGTGCTCGAGGCCGGGCAAGTCTCCGGCCTCTGCGAGGAAAAGAGGCGGTTCGTCTCAAGGACGGACCAGGGCGTATGATTGCACCTCGTGCCAAAGAGCGGCTCCGAGTGCGGACGGGAAGAAGTGTTGGCTAGGCTCGCGTTGCGTCGCCTAGCTACCTAACCTTTGTTCGCTGTTGGACTGCGATTCAGCTTCCTCGTCGGCCTCGGCGATGATCGATTCACTGGCCTTCCTCGGCGTACTCGTCGCAGGAGTGCTGTCCGCTGCACGGGGTTGCTGCTCACCCTGGTACTCGCGTTCGCTCGGTAGTTTCTCGAAATCGCTCTTGTCACACCAAATGGCTCCGTATCTCGCAAATGTCGAACCGACACTGCTTGTTCGCGCGCGCTCTGCCGCCGTTGCGGTGGCGCTCGGTCTGTGAGGGGGAAAATGGCGCGAGGATGGTTCGATTCAAAGGTGCCAAACGGCACGTATTACAACTGGTATAATATCAAGACAGCATTAATACAATTATGCCGACTTCGTCACATAATTGAACTGAATATGTTATTGTATTTATCAGTTTGAAATGTGCATATACAATAATTTTTTTTTATAACAAAAAAGTTCTAACGGCTGCAAACAAATTCCACTTGGGTATGAATACTAAACAAATTGGATTGCACAATGCATATGTTAAAAATGGTTGATAAAATTTTACCGTTTGAACTGTAATATAAAAAGCTTTGCCATCCGGAATACCACAAATTTTTGGTATTCTAAATATATAATTAAAAAGTGGGGTTTCAATTGTTTTTTCATTTATAAATTGCCTTCATAACTTTAAGTCGATTATGTACCCACAAATCATTAAAAACACATTTATATTTTGAATTATTTATTTTTTAACAATATAATTTTTTATTTTTTAATAATATAACAAGGAGTATATTTTGAACTTATATAATTTTTTGCTGAATAGTCCAACTCATAATACACTACTTGCAAAAACTTATTTTGATATTAAATATTAGTTTATTTATTAATGAAAATCAAATTATTGAATATATATTTTGATGATAAATAATATTATATTATGCATAAATGGACACTGTATTAATTGAATTTCAAAAACGTCCCATACTGAATGCTTCAAATATTACATTTGTGTTTCACCGTTCCGTAGGGAACATATGGAACGGTACAGATGTACAGAAGTACAGGAGACGTACAGAAGTACTCAAATGTGCTTTATAATGTCTCAAAGAAAATAATTATTTAATACTTATATTGTACTAACAATGAATATTTTAAAAATCCCAATAACTAATTATAAATAGTATTTTCAAAATTTTCTCACTTGTTAAATTTATTATTTTTCACTGATTAAATAATTGATTATATAATTATTATTATGACATTATTACCACAATCAATATAATCTGTCAAATCAATGCTATAATACTAGAAATTCTATTAACGTACTTCAAAAGAATCTAAGCCTGAATTTTCATTATTTGTAGGTGCTTCTTCTTGAATATTCTCCTCTCTATTGCAAGAAGAATTAATTTCGCTTTGCATGTCTTCTGAGTTGAAAGACAAATTAATTTCACTTTGTATGTCCTCATTATCATTTTCAAGATTGGGGAAATCCTGAAATTGAGCAAAATTAAAAAAGTCAATACATTATAATAAAACATGTACATATACATCATCATAATATAATTCATTTTATAATACAGAATTTGACAATATAATGCAATAATTAAAATATATTAAATTAATTATGCAAAAAACCCAGAGATAAACCCACAAATTTAAGAAGTAAAATTATTTATTTTATTGCATGAAAAAATGAAACCCAAATGACTATATGCAGTAAAAACTAGTCGAATCCCAACATAAATACAATATATTAATATGCAAATGACAACTACTAACAATTAGCAATACATTTACAATATAGCATTTTTAAGTGTATGGATATATCTTAAATATGAATTCTAAACAGGATCAAATTCCACGTAATATAACTATTATAATAGTTATTACTTATATAAATTATATGAATTATATCAAGTATCTTATATTATTTTTCATGAACAGATAATTAATTTCAATCAGTAAATTATTATCCAATTATAAAAAGTATTCATTGACAATTATATTTATTAAGAAAAGACCAGAATAATAAGTGTCAAGAACACTTTACGAAAAGGTTACCGCAATATGTCTATAACGGCTTGCAGTCCTTGTCGGAATGTTGATGTCCGGATCTTTTCCAGCAAATAGTTTTCTCTGCGCCATCCTAAGATCAAGCTTCCAGATTAATTGTAATTTCTTCCACTATGTACAAATTCAAAGTCCGAATTTTCTAAAAGAGTAATTCCTCGATTGATCCAGAATAATCTTTCACGTCGGAGTATTTTCTTCTATGCTGCAACCTCTAACCGCGTGCAACGGCCGGAAAACATAAGAAACTTGTAATAAAAAGATGTAAAATACTAAACATAGTAATTTCGTTTGCCAGATCCGCCGCGCTTGACAGTTGCGTCTTGGTTTTTGCCGCAAATGGCGGTATCGTCGCTCTACATCGGAACCAATCGGAACTACGAAACCAAGCCAAACTGGCCAACTGAAATTGAAGTGATGAACTACGGGAGGAGAACTGATTGGACCAAGAAAGGAAGAAAGTTCTCGACGTTCTCGTTTCCACGTTGCCGGTATCCTGTACATCAACATTTGTAAGGGCACATGCTTGACGGTGCATTGTTTTATGTTTTCGGTCCTAGCCTGCAGAACGTGCTAGAATCACGTGCGATTCGATAACCTCACAATTTCCAGCTACATTTACGGATTTCTCACTCTAGAAATACCTATAAACAATTTATATTTCTGAGCGTCACTAATAATATCTTCAATTGAACCCGCTGCGACATTTCGGAAATACGGGCTCCCTAGCAAGTGCCGAATTAAGTATTATCGGGCTTTCTGTGTAATAATATTTTTCTTTTAATGTGCTCTTCATGTTTTGTGCTGTGAACTGAAAATTTCTTCATTAAAAAAGAATTTAACAATTTTTGCTTATATAATTTTGATGTAATTTTAGGTTATACGTGCTAAGTTGAGTTTTCACTTTCTGTTATAAGAAATGAAGTTCGCACAAGTATTTTGCAGCAAAAATGGTAAATTTTATACAGTTTCCGTCGAAAAAATTGATGATTTCGACATAGACGAGTATACCAGAGATGTTCTAAATTATAAAAAACGAGTTCACATAATTAGGATTGGTGACAATGAAATGCGAGGGCAAGTAATAAGAGTTGCTGGTAAGTTTTATCTTGTTTAATATCTTTCTTTAACACCTTTCTTTATATACTGTCGAATCCATGCTTTCGTAAATGAGTGAACCTTCGCTATAAAAAGAATTTTTTTACAAATAAAATAAGAATAAAGTTTTGTTTCTTTACTATGGTAATTTTTCTAATTTGCAATCTGTTTGGAATGGCAAATGTTTTGGGATACACTCATAAAAACAGTATAAATAATTTACATATGAAAAATAATTCCCCATTTTGTTGACAATATTCATTTTTCACAGAGACAGAAGAAGAGTTAAATTGCCATGATAAAAGAGCTCGTGTTCCAAAGCTCAATAAAAGTGCCTTTGATTTGTCGAAAAAAGAATCTGACAATAATGAAAATGGTATCAAAGAAGTTGAACAAAAGGCTAAAGAGCAAATGAAGGTATTTTTTTTGTTATGTTTCCATTTTTATTGTATTAGGTTTACAGTACAATATTTAAGTATTTATATTTGTGATATGGAGCTCAACAAGAAGAACTTGTATTAATTGTTTTTTTCTTTCACACATAATTTTTACAATACTGCATTTTTTACTCAAGATGCCTAACACCTCAATACGCCTTGTGGAGGTAGAAAGTTTTACATTCTACTTTGATGATTACCATGTTGTCTTACTTTTCAAATAAAATTTGCAATTATATTTTTAAGGATGATTATACTCAAAAGCATTCTTTTGTTATTTTTAGGACAAGGGAAAACTAGTTAAAAAAGCAAAATTGAAAGAAGCTAAAATTATACTGGAAAGAAAAAAAGTAATACTTATGTCGAATCGTCAGAAACTGCTTGATAACGATACAATAGACAATCCTGTGGACGAAACCATGTCTGTAATATCGCTTAATACTGAAGTCAACAAAGATGGTCTTCTACAACACAGATCAAAATTAATTGATGAGGAAATAAAAACAGTAACTGCACATAGTGGGACCCCGCGTAAAAGCAGTTCTATGGTTGTTCAATCCGTTTCAAAACAGCTTTTTCATTCTTCTGCTATAGGGGATAATCATTTATCTATTCAGAAAGGAAAGAAAGATGAATGCAACGGATGTTCAATTTTAAAAGAAGAAATTTCAATATTGGTTGAAAAGCAAAATAAAATGCAATTTGAAATTGACAACCTGAAAGAATTTTTGTTCAAGAAAGACGGAGATAAACCCGTTCAAGGTATAGTACCGTAAATTCTTTACTATATTCTGTCCACATTTTATACTGACAGGTCTGGTCTACTAAATAAATTCATTATTTGTATAACTAAATCATCAAGCGGGCTTGTATATTTATAATATATTAGTTTATTTTATATAAATAGTTTTAAAACTTATTATAAAACTGGGAAAAATATGCTTATTGCTAATTATTTTATTGTTTTAAATGCAAATGCTTTTTTTTAAAGTGACATATAACATTTTATTTCCTTTATATTATATAGCCTCTCATGTGATGCTATTGAATTTTATGATAATTTTCGTGTTTTTTGACAAATGTTTTATTGCTTATGACAAGAAACATACAACGTTATATGCTATAAATATTTTCACACATCGTAAATTTTACAAAGTCATATATGGTCCACTCTACTAATTGAACCTAAATGCACTTTTACACAATATTTACAATAATTGTGGAACAAACTTTACTTTTACATTTTTCAACAAGAAAACATGTTGAACCAACAATTAATAATAAATATCAATTTTCCGCTCACGATATTAATAGTTTGTTATGAAGAAAAATGTTTATTTCCATTGTCTTGTAATGTTAAAAAAATTAATTTTGAATTAATGAAACAAATGGCCATATGTTGACACTTGATGTTAAGCTATTATATAACATTTTACGAACAAAAAATATTTAAACAACAATGCATTTAGAATCTCATTTTTCAAAAAATTATTATGTTGTTATTTTAATATAAGAAATTCTAAAAGGATAAGAACTTATATAATTACTTAATTCCCATTTAACATAATTATTTGTGTACATTTTAAATCTTTCAACCTAATAAACGAGAAAATGCAAATGTATATGTAATGCCAATAAATGTAAACTAAAATAATGTTGATTTTTTAATATATAAGGAAAATTGCTAATAGTTATAACTACTTAAGTCAAAAATTAAATTTATTATGAAATAATAAATATGACATCTTTTAACATAATTATAATATTAATTATTATATATAAATTTATGAATTGAAAAAGTAGTATTTAATTTGCACACAATTATTAAGGACATTAGATGTCTCATATGCTACTATAATGTGTCCTATATATTTTAGAAATATAATCAAACATCTGCATAATTTGCGATTTAAAAAATAAATTAATCAAAATTAATGTTAGATCTATAATTTGTGAAAACAATCGAGCAAAAGCAAATTTTGAAGTTTTTTTTGCTAGAGAAATTAAAAATAATGTGCACATATACAAACTAAAAGTTTACTCTAATGCTATATTTGAACAGTAACAGGTACTGTGTTGTAGTTCTTTACATCTAAAATGTGACTATTAGGATATAGAAAGAAACTTGCATAATACAAAAGGTCAATTTAGTGATTAGTATATCGCGAAACTGGGAATAGAAATTGGATAAAATGAAAAGTAAGTAAAATCAGTAGGTATAATTTTTGCACTAAGTTTGGTACTTTTCCCAAAAAGTTATTTATTGTTTTTATCAAGTGTATTTTAGATTAATTTGACTTATTTTATTTATTAATTTAATTTATTTTTGCAATACTCAGTTGGTTCCTTCCTTCATATAAATTTCTTGTATTGCATAGTATTCTACTTCACTAATAAGGGTACAAATAATAATAAGTAACAACATATATCCCTATCGTAATTTTATGACAACAATAAATAGATCTTTAATATCAAATAAAACTAAGTCTTGTTTAAAAGAGCTAAGCATTGCAATGTGATTCTGAAAAATTTATTGTTCTTTTAATATACTGTATGCACTTTTCTGTATAATGTTTAATTTTAATTATTTGAAGCATTTCACAGTTCAATTATCAATTATATTACTTCGTTTGATACCGTCAAGTACAACTTTGTGTGTCAAGTCAAGTGCAACCTATCCAAAAATTTCAGTTGTTCAAAACTTTGATGGCACTATTCATCTGGTATTAATGAATTTACGTGAATGAAAACGGGAATTTACTGAGAAGTGTCGATATTGAAGCAACACTACACTGAGAAAACTGGATTGCAGTGGCAGCAATCTGGATTGTATCGGGTGCAATCCAAATTGTTACCCTTGCCATTCGTGATGGTAAAACTTTTTAGATTGTAATAATAAACATTTTTTAATTTTTATTGTATCATATTAATATCTGAAATTGCTTTCGAGGTAAATAGGCAAGTTGAATGTTAACCTTAAGTAACAAAAAATTAATTCTGGCAAATAAAACTTTGTTTTAAAATTCGAATAGTAGAGTTTTATTTACCATTTTTATCAAATATTTTTACCATCCAGATTGAGCAATCCAGTTTTCTCAGTGTAGCCTAAAAAATATTTAAATTTTTGCAAGAAATTTTAAAATGGGTTAAATTTTTTCAAATTGTCGACTTCTTTGAAAACAATAGTTGAAAGTATGCACTGTAAGGGTCACAAGCTCGCTTTTCAAGGAAAATAAAAAAGCTAGCTTCTTTAAATATAACTTTCAAGGAATTAACGTGTTTCTCTTATAATTATTTTGTGAAAATTTTATATTTAGTTAATTTATATTTTTGATTATCAATTTGACAACGATTTAGCAATATAAACATGGCGGAATGCAACAAATAATTAAAAAATCATATTTTAAAAAAATGTACACTAATTTCATAAAATAGAAAAACTCGAGAAATTTTTAAATCTTGATTCTATCAACAGTATTAATAAAGATTAACGTAGTTTTCATTATATATAAAAAGTGTTAGGGAAAATAATAAATTCTGTAATAAAGATTGGAAAAATCTTTATAATAAAACATGAGTAAATTCCCTCAAGCATGGCATACTTTCGTTACATGCACTTTACGCATATATGGTTTTATAAATATTTCCAAAACTATATCTGTAGTCACATTATAACATTGTCGGACTTTTCAAAACTAATGTTATATGTAATATAGCTTATGTAATTCAGCTTCCAAGATTTACTCTATCCATTTTTATTCACATCAAGTCGTTTTTAATTATGATAAGTCAACATGAATTACAATAATTTTTTGTTATAATGAATTTGGGAAATATAATTTGTACACAGTGAAAAATAAATTCTGGAATTGAAAACAAAGTATATTGTAGGAGTATTATACTCTAATTAATCAAAACTAGTGGGCGCATCATCATTACTATCAGAAATGCTCACGTGAATCTGACAAATTGGCGTGAGTTCTCATGTGAGCCTGCAAATAATTTTTTTTCAAAAAACCATGATTAGTATTAGTATATAATTAGACTCACGTGAGTTATCACGTGAGTAAACAAAACAATTTTTATACTAATATTCTATTAATACTATGGTTTCTTACGGGAAAAAAGAGAACTCTCGTGAGATCAAACGTGAGTATTTACTGTAGGGTTTTGTATTAACAAACTCTATAAATCTGGGACTGGTTTCGTTTTCGGGAGTTAACTGTATAGTTTCGTGTACACACTGAAAATCCAGAGTAACTTTGAAGTTATATAAACTAGACAATATAGTACTTTTATTTTAATTTGTTAGTTTATGTAATATACACTAAGCGAGAATAAAAAATCAGGCCCGGCGGATGGTGAAATGTCCGAGTAGGTAGCACCCCCCCCCCCATCTCCTCCCCCCTAAACCTTGCACTGAAAGTCTATATGACGAGAAAACTTCGAGAGAAACTTCATTCATTATAACAGGAGGATCCAGGAATCGTAACCAGCAAGCGAATAAAACGTACGAATGCAGGAATAAGCCCTCTTGTCCATTTATACTTTTGTAAAGAATCTACGACTTCCTTCAAGTTTTTCACGGATTCTTTTAGTCTCTCCAAAACTTTTAAAAACTTGTCGCGGTCACTCAATGCCCGCTTCTCGCGATCGGCAGGCCCGTCGTCGCCGACAAATTGACCCCCAATCCTGAGTGGGTATTTTACCCACTCGGAAGTTTTCAACTGAGTAAAACTACCCACCATACCCACATTATCCGCCCGCTCTCTAAAAAATCACTGGTTGGGTGAGTCATAGTGACAGTTATCTGTCATTACTTATGTTTGACTTTGACCGCGCTTAACGTTTAAGATACAACGATTGATAAAAACCGAATAAAATATTCTCGAGGAATATTCTGAAGGGAATTTGATTGGGAGAGAGTTGCCTAATTCGGATATCCTGTTTTTTAATTGCTAGAATATTTCACATTGATTTTAATATTTTTATCGATTCACAATTTCAAAACCAATAATTTTCAGAAGGAATGATTCAATTCGAATAAAAATTGCATTTTTTATAAATATGTGGTAAATAAAGCCATCTGTAATATAAAATTTCATAATAACATATTTGATGAAAAAATTAATTTAAAATTGTTTCAACGTTAAGAGTGCATGTGTTACGTGATTTGATTATACTGAGAGAAATGTACAGTCAAATCAACTGTCCAGAAGAGTAAGTTTTGTAAGCCAAAGCATCATCCAGTCAGAATTACTGAACGTTCGGTTGTAATGACTGAACTAATTTTAGAGTTGGGATTACAGTGCAGCTAGTTAAAATAACTATTACGCAATGACATTATGCAATAATCGTAATTGCGATAAACTGCCCCAACTGAAATCTTTACATTGAAAAAGTCATTTGAAAATTTGAATTATTTTGACTTTGATAAATAATTACATTGTTGAATTTTACGTGGTAGTATTATTAGTCCTCATGAACTGTGCCAGTACTAATGCATTAGTTGGATGCATAACGAGAAATTGTATATAGTCTTGTTCTTGAAAAACTGAAATATACAGATCTGTATTTCAGTTTTATAAAAGAGACGCGAGTCTCTTTCTACATCTGAGTCTCTTTTTCTCCATGTTCTGTTAGCATGGCCATAATTATTCTTTCAAAGCGACAAAATTTTTTATTGAATTTTATTTTTTTTTAATATTTTATGATATTATTTAACTATATAGTATATTTCCGGCGCTCGACCCTGGCAATGTTTTTTATATATTTATTATTATTTATGATTTAGTATAATGAAATAACCCTGATAGCCACATTTACACAAATTTGATGTAAATATTACGTAAATGGGTTACATAAAAATTTTGTACATTGGTAACCGCATTGTACTACATTATTTACGTAAATTGGTTTTAAAATATATTTTAAAATAATTGTTATAGTCTTTCTCGGGGTGAGGTTCTTTGATGATTAATAAAGCACTAATGTTAATTTTAAACAAATGTTTATTAATGATAATGCACGTTTAGCGCAACCACGCCGACATGAGATACTTTGATCCTCTGATCACACGCGATTCCACGACGCGTTCGTGGAGTTTTCGGGTCGAGGAGACGCAACGGCGCTGCTCCCTCCGATATACAACATACTCCGCAACAATTTTATGAGCGCGACTTGTTCTGCGACACACTCGCCAAGTTCAACAAAAACGCTGTTCAATCTTCCACAGCTCGGAAACAACTGCTGATAATCGGGGTTTTCTCGCCCCCCTTCGCTTCGCTTTTCCGAAAAAACCCGAAGCTCCAAAATAAAGACGCGATCACGTAAACAAATATCGCGGTATTTTCAAAAAGTCTCGTAACTCGATAGCACTCGGTAACTTGATAACATAATGTAATGTACTCTATGTGTGCCCAAAAAGAATTGTATAAAACATTAGATAAGGAATTTTATTAAAAAGTGGCAAATTTGATGACCCAGAAAAGCATTTTTTGAAATTTAACTAATATTTGAATTTATTGGTACATGAAAACACTTATTATACTAATTGAGATAATTTACACCTGCAATCTCACTGTAATATAACATTTTCAAAAATTTAGAAATGTATTTACGTAAATAAAGCACTACAATGAGGTAACTAATTTACGTAAATTTCATGTAAATAATTTACGCCACAGATGGCTATCAGGGAAGCTTTATAAGCACCAAATGATATTTATTTATTTAACTATACCATGTGATAATTTATTAGTGAAAATTAAGTAACGCTGATCCTAATGATACCCTGCTGAAAAAACCAAGTGGGGATTCCATGTGGTCTTTTGGCGTGAGATTCCACATGAAAAGCACATCCAACACCCACATGGGAATCATGTCCAATACCCACATAGGAACCATATCCAACACTCACGTGGGAACCACACCCAACTCCGACATGAGGAATGAAAAAAATTCCTGATCGGGAATCTAAAAAAATTAGTATTTTTTTATTGTAGTATCAAAACGAAACAGCGATTGTGTGAGCTGTATAAATATAGCCATTAAATCAGCAGTTGATTCAGCGATTACCTCAGCAGTATTAAAAGATATATGAAATACAAAAATTAATAGTAAAATAGTTACATAAAACAAAAATCTTAAGTTACACAGCGATTTACTCAGCAGTTTTTTTAAACAATATTATAACATTGTTATAAATAAAATACTATACGCCATTTCCATACCTACGCGGGGAAAAATAAAAGGCTAATGCAGCGCCAAACTGTGATTGTGTCAGTATGAATTAATAAAACTGATCCTCTAAGACTGATTCAGTGTTGGTAAAAGTGAAAAGCAGTTTTACAACTTACTTCAGGCTATTAAATACTGTTTCAGTTCTGTTTTAAGAGTGAATCAGTATTATTTTGGAACTGGAAACGCATGTCTCGTATATGTGAAGTTGGCTCTAGTTCAGTTCCAACTTTTAAGACTGAATCAGTGGTAAAAGAAATACAGGAACACTATTATATGCCAGTATTTGTAATCAATACTGATTTGCGAGTTTATTTTTCCCCGTGTACTTGTTGCGATGTATGCGTCGCTTTGTGCTCCGCGGCAGAACTTTTGGAGTTTCTAAATTTGAATGTTTAGTATACAGATATCAAGTCGAGACGTCTGAATTTTACAATTAATTATTATTAATTAATTCGCATATAATTATTTGAAAAATGATAATGTGTAATTTATTTAATTATACATTAATTTGAATTAAAAATAAAAAAATGTAAATGCAAAATGTCTATAGTTATTACCTGCAGATTTCAGCCAGTTAATTTAAATTTATTTAGAAGGAAGATTTATTTAGAAGAATATAAGTAAATGCGATGAGTCAGTTTAAAATAAACATGTGTCAAGTATGTACGAATTGTCTAATGAATGCACAATGAAGTTCTAATAACACAAAATATTCTTAAAATGTCCTTGAAATATTTTTTTTCAGATGCATTGTGTCTCAAAAATATTTTGAAATATTATGAAATGTTCTGAGTATATCCTGAGAATGTATAAATGTAAAAGGAAATTATATTCAGAAATTATTAGATAATGTACTAAAAATATTTTCGATTGTTTGAAAAAAAATCTTGAACAATTTTTTTGCAGGAGAAAATTTTAAAAAATTCAACAAGAAATGCGAATAAATCATCTTTAAACAAGTTTTTTGTTAATTTGTTTTTAAATAGTTTAAAACGTACTCGTTATATTGTCAGTACCTTTTGGATCAATATTTTCAGTATAAGTTTTTTCAATGGACATTTATACGTTTTTCGGATGTACTTATAACATTTAATAGTATATTACGTCACAAGGACGAAAACTAGCCAATTATTGACCAGAGTGATTTACGATCGAGGTAAGGCAATACTAAGAACAAAAATCACTATGGTCAATGCTCGGATAGTTACCGTCCATATAACGTACAATACTTTTCATTGCAAGTTCATGGGAAGTAGCACCTTTTTGTTCTAATTTGTGGATGGAGAGCGACATTTTTTGTCCGAGGACAATGTAGGCAAAAATGAACTATTTTGTATCCTAGTATAAAAAACGTTCTTTTCACCACTAGGGAGCGGACAAAAGTGGAACTATTCGCCTCCACGGGATGCAAAGCGTCTCGCACTCGACTGACTTTGCATCCCTACACTACAAAAACAAAGTGTCTCATTTCGAGACACGAGACGCGAGAAGGTGTCTCTTTAATCAAAGATGGCTGGCTTTTGAGACACTTTTAGTGTCTTTTTTATCACAAGTGTCTCAAAAAGAGACACTTGTTTTTGCAGTGTGATTGTTTATTTTTCGAATCTTCCAGTCAATACACGTTCGACCTTTCGGTTACACGTTTTGTAACCCTTTTCAAAGAATTGTCTAATAAAATAATAAATAAATACAATATAATAAATTTGTAACATTGCATAAAATAATTACAAAAATAAAATTACCTCGATGATATATTAACAATAAATAATTGACTAGAGTTTTTCTCCTCATACACGGAAAATAGTTTGGTTAAGCTGCCCGCTCACAGGGCGCGCAGATGCTACACCGCACAAGTGGAAACCTGCTTGCCTCTCGCGGGGAGAATAGTTCGCCCGTTGTTGGTAAAAGATTCTCTCGTGGCGTTTAGTTGGCAGTTTAATCGAGCAATTATACTTATTTTAAAATTCACTGGAGTTTTTTTAGGTACGCATTGGCATGTAAACATAAACAGTATCTCCAAATTGTGGGAATGACATTGTTTATTGGGAGAAAGAACTGTTTGATTTACATTGGCAAACAACAGTTCACTCGCCATGGGAGAAACGTTTTCCGAAAACGGGCGAACTGTTCTCCCCGAGCGAGTCAAGCAGCTTTCCGCCGATTCGGCATAGCAGCTACGCGCCAGGGGAGAGCAGCTTACTCAATCTATTTTCCGTGTAGTACATTGAAAGTTGGCTCATAACTCACGAGTTTTCAGTGAACGAATTAGCTAATTTTTAATGAGGTTAGGTCACTTATTGAGAAAAATAAATTTTTCTCCACTTGTGGAGAAAAGTAATTTACTGCGCATGCGCAGACATTAATTTCTCAACTCATTGAAAAACTGCTACTTTGTTCACTGAAAATGAGTGAGGTATGAGCCATTTTCAATGTACGTGTGGTATAAATGTACTTTTATCAATTTTTTAGCTAATAATTTACAATTTACGAACAATATAGTAATTTATGCAATAAGAGTCCAATGGAGAATGTTCATTTTCAAAATAATCTCCATTAAAGATAATGATACATAATTATTTTTTGTACGTCTGTGTTAAAAACGAGATTTTTTTGAAAATATTATTCCAACCTCCTTAAAAAAGTGACAGCAGTGCCAACAAAATTCATGTCGCACGCAAATTTGTACAAAATGACATTGTACTAAATAGATGTTGTTTTGGTCGCCTGGGCAACCATAAAATAACGAGTTTTTAAAGCGTTTAAGGTAGTAGGAACATAAAATGAAAAATATAGGATTTCTAAGAAATTCGGTTTTTTATTTATGATATGACGCACAATTTATTTATGATATGATGCAAAATATTAAAAGTTTCTTGTGTTTCAAAACTGAGATATTTTAATTGAAACTTGGCCTTAATAACACGGAATCTTATGGCGAGAGTAGAAAATATGAGGTATTATGTAAAATATCTCAAAAAGTATGTGTCAATGTCGAAAACGAATTGGGATTATTAGGATTTCAACATCGCTGATTGCGAATTTGATATTTAAATGGTAAAATTTAAGATGGCGGACCAAATTATAAAAAATTAGGATTGCGACATCGCAGATTACTAATTTAACATTGAAATGAAATAAATCAAGAAGGCTGAGAAACTTATAAAAAAATAAGAATAATTTGACAAAAATTGTAGTACTTAAGTTCTCGACCTTATTGATTAAGAATTTGATATTGAAATAAAAACTGTTAAAATAGCAAATCAATATCGCGCAGCGGACCAAATTATAAAGAATAGGATTAATTCGGATAAAATTTGCTATATTTGCTTTTTGACACTTCAAATATAATTGGGTTTATTACAGAACTTGAAATTTTGTCGAATGCTGCAGGATATGTAACTTATGTTTCAATTTACATTAGATTTTTTATAATTGTTCATAATTTTTCAATATAATTACAATTTAAAAAAAAAGTTACACGTTATAACTGCAAGCAGTTATAAACCCTACGGGGGGAAATTTAAAATGAAAGAAGAAATAATAAACTTTTTGTATATATAAAGATTAATTCATATTCATAAGAAAAGTATGCTATAATATATACATATTTTCCTAAATTAACCCTCACGCTCCGATGCTCATTTAAGTCCCTGCTGCCCCGGCGAGGGTCTGTTTGACCCTACAAAAGTTTATAGGCTTACAGCTCAGCGTGAAAACGTTTCATGGCAAATCCAACAGAGCGGCCTTATAGAATGAACTATGAAGAAGAGTTGTGACCAAAATTTTCCGGAAAAAAGTAAAAATCACAAATACAGGAGAGGCAAATGTAAACATAAACATTTGAACAACTATGAACACAATAATTTTTCAATAAATTGCTAAACAATGTTAATATAATAAAAAAATAATATGTCTTGATCACTATTCAGAAAGGTCTAAATTTTGATAATTTAGGCCTTTTTTGTTGATTCGCTCCAAAAAGTATATTTTTTTAGTATATGAAATTGAAAAATTTTTACGAAAATCACGTGTAATTTCTATCACTCAACAGTTTCATTAATCGCTCTTGGCCCTTTAAATAGACCATATTCAAAACATTTTTCCTGTCCTAGTCGCAGGTCGTGTACAACAAGTTTTCTTGTGATAGCACACGTTTGTAAATTTTTTAGGGTCTGGAGGACCCTGCATCGGGGCGTGAAGGTTAGTTTACTGAGAAAAAGCATAGTCGTATAAATCAAATATACGATCAAAAAAAAATTCGATTAAAATTTTACGAAATTCTATACTCACCAATATTCATTTTATCTACAATTATTATATGTTCTAAATCGACAAATTTAACACTATAAATTGCATCTATTGCGATGTTATCAGGAGTAATGTCTGTTAAGTAATAAGCATAATCGGAGTCCTTGAATGTTAACAAGTATGCAGCATCAAGCATGTTTGCAGAAATCTTAGCTCTATTTATCCAAGTATCGGTATAAAAAGACCACAATGTAGAACCAGCATATTCCACTATTATTACACGACCACACGGTCCATAATATTTTGGAATTGGCCATCCATTTTCAGTTGGCAAAATCTAATACAAAAAATATATATATTAGCACAAACAATTTTGTTTTTAAAATTTAAAGTCGAATACTAAAGATTAAACGTGGTGAATTCAAAACATTCGTTTATAACATTTAAACTTTCCCAAATTTTTATATACTTCAGTAATCAAATATTATTTTTTGTAAAACTAATTTTTAAATTTTGTAAAAATAATTTTAGTAAAATTAAATTTTACATATTGTTTTTTGCACACAACTCATTTTGGCGGCCAAAAAAACGTTTACTTCAGGGGGATAAGGACAACGGTAGCAGACCAACGAGATAAGCTTCTTTCTAACTACTATGTAGTCAGACATGGCAACGGTGCCACATGGCACCAGTCTATTAATCCTTTAACGCCGAAATCAGCGAAAGTTTTGCTCCGACTTTGCGCTCGATTCTTATTATCAAATTGAGGGCAACTTTTTGTAAAATATATGCATTCCTAATCGAAAAAGT
>JABFPD010000041.1:0-18531 GCA_022817545.1 Cremastobaeus sp. ZL-2020 | reverse complement strand
TGTTATAAATGACTACATATACGAATTTACTAACATACGGTTTCTACACCCTACAAAAAAATGTTTTTACCAATTAGTATTTTTGTGTAAAAATGTGCTAAATTTTTTACATTCCCAAAAGAATATTATTTTGATTTTTGTAAAAATTTGCTCAATTATAGAGAAATGTGCGTTGTTATTATTGTAATTTATTATAATTCTTTATTATAATTCTACAAGTTATAATAATTCTTTGAAAATTGTTATTTTTATTTTCTTTAAAATTTGCTGAATCCTAAAAGAATATAAATATGAGTCATTCCACGCCAAACCATCACACCCCAAAATTAGTTTTGCTTAAAAATTTGTATAAAGCTTCTTTCTCACATGATTATAAGATATCCAGAACAGTTTTTCATGAATCGAATGATTTAGCATGTTTTCAGCCATTTTACGTTTTTATGTCTCTGGGCACAGCGGAGGCACGTAGATACAAATCTCGTTATATCTTTGTAATAGATTATGATAAAATATTTCACCACAGGTCATTTTGAAAATTTGTGTGTAAAGAAATAGAAAATGTACAAACAATTCACCAATTCCCAAAAAAGCCCTCTTTTTTTCTTCATGAAAAAATGCTCAACTATACTCCATAACATTCTTCAAAAGATGGTATATACCTTTTTTTCGATATAATGTTTTTAAACGTGAAACAAATTTTTTCTTTATTTTTTAAGCATTTTTACAAAAAACTGACAATACACACGCACACAAAGGCTGAAATCGGTCCGTAATAGAGACTCGATACATGCATTTGTATGTATTTTGTCCGCTGAATCCAAATCTTTCAGCAGAATTCATAAAATAACCCTTAAATGTCGCCAATTCGGAGAATCTTGTTAAAAAAAATTAAATTATAAAACCCTGGGACTCAACATTTGCAATTCAACACAAATCAAGTTTTTACTTTAAATTTGAATAATAATCTGGTATCTGATTGGCCGAAAAGCACTGTCTATAAGTTTTATCAATTTTTGAGTTTCACGCTTAAAATAACACTTAAAAATTCTAAAAGATATTTGCCATAAAGTTTATACATTTGAATTCCGATAATCTCTTCAAATACATTTATCGTCATATTTTGGTTGTTTGTTAGCTGTAATTTTTACTTTATTTCAAAACAATTGTGACTTAATAAAAAAACTATGTCGCTAGCGATGAATTTCGGTGCCCTATTCAGATTCAACAAATTAAAATACATAAAAATACGTGTATCGAGTTTCTAGTACGGACCAAATTCAGTTTTTGTATGCGTGTGTCTTGTCGATTTTTTGTAAAAATACTTAAAAAATAAAGAAAAAAATTTTTATGGTTAAAAAACATATCGAAAAAAAGGTATATATCACCTTTTGAAAAATGTTATGGAGTATATTTGAGAATTTTTTCACGAAGAAAAAAAGGGGGCTTTTTTGGGAATTGAAAAAAAGCATTTTTGATGTTTTTGACCAATTAGGAATGAGTATTTGGCAATTGGTGGATTGTTGGTATATTTTTTATTTCTTTACAGATAAATCTTCAAAATTACGTATGGTGAAATATTTTATCATAATCAATTACAAAGATATAACGAGATTTGTATCTGCGTGCCTCCGCTGTGCCTAGAAACATAAAAACGAAAAATGGCTGAAAATTTACAAAAACATTGGATTCAAGAAAAACTGTTCTGGATATCTTATAATCATGTGATATGGAAGCTTTGTACAAATCTTGAAGCAAAACTAATTTTGGGGTGTGATGGTTTGGCGTAGAATGACTCATATGTATCTTTCTGAAAAATAATTATTACTTGCGATCAAATATAGCAAATATTTTTATAATGCAAATTCATTTCATAAAAAATTTCACTGATTATATTATGCAATGTCTTATGTAATGTATTATGCAAAATAAATTTCTATTATTTTTAAAAATGAAAAAACTAATATTATAATATATAACATGAAGGGTAAATATAATAGTTATTTTAAATCAGATTAATAATTTTGCAAATTATTGAGCTAAAAATAAAAAATATTGATATCGTTACACTAGGTCAAAATCTACCAGTCTTTTAATAAAATCTTTTTATAATTAATTATCAATAAATGGTTTCATTGAGTAAAAGAATAGACACAATCCATAAATTGTCAAAGAAAAAAAATAAGAAAAGAAATGATGACACCCAAATTCGTTTTATAAAGATTAAATTTAAAAACATCATTAAAGTCACTCTTAATTTATCCTGATAATTGGAAATATAATTTTCAATCTTTTGTTAGATAATGATTAAGACACTTATTCCTTCTTTCATGATACACTGAGAGAATAGATGTACTAAAAATTAATAGGTTTATTAACTAATCTACTGATGACAAGTGTTGTTTATAAATTATATTAATCGATATAGTAAAATTTCTGTGAACATGAAAATAAATAAAAAAATATATATAAGTAGAGATGCACACTTATGGCGAGACGGACGAGAAACGTCCTCCACGCCATAAATGTGCATTGTCAGCAAATTCCTAGGGGAGCGGGGGGAGGGGAAGAAAAAAAATGTGTAAACTAGCAAACTTGGTGGGTTGAGGGGAACCTAACCCAACCTAATTAAATTTCTATTGAGGGGAGGGGAGGGGAGGGGTGTGACGTCACTCGTATGACAATTTATTTTTGTCATACGAAAAACGTAATTTTAGCGAAGACTCGAACTCGGGAGTTCGAGCATATTATTCGGAAGCGCTAACGTCTACGCTATTGCGTCCGAATATAGGTCACGATAATTTGTGGCTTATATTCGAGCGCGAATGAGTGACGTATCAGTGAAAAGAGAGGTGAGGGAAGGATAGGGATACGTCTCGCCGTACGTATCGCTGAAAAGAGAGGCGCGGGAAGGATAGGGATACGTCTCGCCGTAATATCTCGCACGCTGTACGAATGCGTCACCGTACAGCGGCTATAGCAACGAGGTTGCTTGCGAGAGGAGAATCGTGCAATGTTTTAACATTGCAGGATTGAAGGAAGTGGACGGGCGAAAACTCGGGCGGAGAATGAGCTCTCGCCGTACGAGCGGTGGCGAGCGAACGCGAGAGAAGCCGAAAAGTTTCAAAGCGTATTCGCACGGTGCAAGGTCGTGCGTACGCTAAGATGTTGCACGCGCTCGGTAACTCGAGCGCGTAGATAAGGAAATGTTTGGCATTTCGAAAAGAGATTCGGATTTATACTCGCTTTATAAACCGTTCCGAATCTCTTTCGACTTGCGAATGTTTTTTAAAATGTTTTTCAGGATGCTGTAGGGAAAAAATGTAAGTATGCAAAGTTATTATTTACCTTTTTTCTCTAAAATTTCAAAATTTTTTTGAAAAGTCAAATTTTTTGAAAAACTCAAATTTTTTCAAAAAATTTTGAAAACTCAAAATTTTCAAAATTTTTCATTGAATAAGATTATAATCGAACGATACCTACCTCGTATCACCAAGCCTTCGTATGATGGAAAACCTGGATTGTGCTGTACGAGAGATGTTTCGTGCGCTCGGTAACTCGAGCGCTTAGATAAAAGAATGCGGATGTTTATGTATCTCGAGAGAGAGATACAAGGAAACAAAAGAACTCAATTAACTGTACTATATCTTTTTATTCAATTAACATAAAAATGTTTTTACAGTTTTTATGAAATGGTTAAATTAGTGTGAACAATGCACTTCATTCGAAACCGTACATATCGTCGCCGTTGCTTAACCTATCTATAATGCTTCTAAAGTTACCATATTGATAATGTAACTGATTACAACAATGTTGATCGCGAAAACGAAATTTATTTGCTTTCCATAGATCATTAAATTACGCGCTGCTTTTAATGTTACGTTTTCAATCGGACATTTCAAATGTTCGAGAAATAAAGTCTTATTAAATAAATTAATCCAAGAAAGTTTTTGCAGTGTAGGTACAGTGCACTGTGAACAAAAAATTATCTAAGATTTTATGTACTACACTCACGGTATCCGTACGGTAGGGAAATTTGATTTTCGAATCCCCGGCGTTTTATCAAAACGGGTTTGACAATTTTCGTCTGTGCACGAGTAACAACTTGATGGAAAACGGTTCGTAAAATACAATTGTCTTATATTTCGACCGCTTCTGGTTTCTCAAGTGTACTCGCAAAATCTTTTAACGTTTCGAAATTGATTTTTTGTTTGTTCTTGAAATTAAGTCTTATACCTTTCACTTTACAAACCTCGTCTTGAGAACCGTCAGGTTTGTTTACGATAAATGAATAAAATTTAGGTCCTCCCGAGGCAAATGAACGAATAAAGGAACCTTTTCCATAACACTCCAATTCGTCAGTCATATCACCGAGAAAATTACCCGTCGGTGGTTCGTACTCTCCAGGTCTGCTAACGTAGATAACAGAATCGGTATCATAATACAAAACGCGACGGTCCAACTTCTCTAAATAGGTGTACAGTTTTAATCGGGCCTGACAGGTTACATAACTCGCGATAATCACGTTTGTAATGGGAGATACTTTGACGGCTTCTTTTATATTTTTATAAGAAACGTACAAAATTTCTTCGTTAATGGGTAAAATCGACATGATTTCTAAAGAGGAATCTGTTAATAGACGCAATAAATTTTCGCGGGTTCTAACGACAACTGTTTTTGACATATTATCGCGTTGCGCAAATTTTCCCCAAAACGAATTCAAGCAAAGTTTCGCGACGGATCGCAGTCCTGGGTTTTTACAAATTTTTGTTTCGTCCAGCTGTATGTTTTCCGATGCAAAATACTCACGCAAGTAATTATCTTTTTCTATTTCGTTTACGCATTCCACGGGCCAACCGGAAGCTTCTTGTTTAATTTTTAAAAAAGTATTTATATACTCGACAAACAATCCCTGCGATTCTGTATTTAATTTATCGTATTGGACTGTTTGATAGTGCCAAATTTCAAATATTTCTAAAATTTTGTAACCCAATTTCAAAGCATATTTTATTTCTTCGGAAACATATGTTCCGACGAAACATCTATCCTTCGCATCGTTGTGTGGGCACTCGCGGGATTCGAGATTTTCGGCGCACGTACGGCAAAGCGCAAACATTAACCGACCGTGAAGTCTTATCGGTAGAAGAGGATGAAATAGATTACTCGGCGCGAGTATTTTACAACTTATCACTCCTTCGACATTTGAAACGTCAAAAGAGTTACCTATTAATTCTTTGCATTCTTCTCCGACATATACGCGAGGATGTTTTACAGGGAATTTACCGAGTTTCAAAACCCAAGGATACAAACTACAAATGTCTATGTATCTTATTTTTTCTTCCCCTTTAATTTCATAAAATGTTGTTGTATTTCCGGTACGGCCACCAAAAAGCGCATCTCGCGGATTTAGCGGTAGAGTTAACAGGGAATGATTTTGCACATAGTCTTTATCTGTTTCGTTGGTTTTCAATTGCTCGTCAAAATCACATTCCCAAATTTCGTATAAACTGTAACCGGCGTTTTTTATTCTGGACGAAATCGCTAATGTCCGCTGGTATCGCGATGCAAGACTATCACCCTCGACGGATGTTTTATCGCGTTCCATAGGAAAACACCGCGGACAGCCGTGCCAAAAACAACCATGAAATTGATAAACTTTCTTTTCATTGGTAGTCTTATCTTCGTAATACCCATCCACGAGACATGTTATTGGTAAACGAATTTCCCGTCCACGACCCGCGTGTGAAATTTTGATTCCTTCCTGTCTCTCGCGCAAGACCAACCATTGTATCGCTTTACCCGACTGATTATCGGCGAGTCTGTAACCCGATAACGGAATGATTCCTATCGTTTCTTTTTGTAAAAAGTTTCTTCTGTATAATTTATTGCACGCCGACGCAATCGTGCATGCCTCAGTAAACGGACACGTATTACCAATTTCAATAAAGATTTTTCTAAATTTCAAGCAAGCTAATCTCAAGATAGTAACATCCATTTTACAGTATTTTAAAATTTCAGTTTTAAAATCGAAAACGTAATTTTGTTCTTTCAATTCAGAATGCCACTTTATCAATTCGTCTCTGTCCGACGTACTCATGGTATCGGGTGAATAATATTTGATATCAGGTAACGGTCCTATGTAATTTTGGTTTTCTAAAGTATTAAATAAATGGGGAAAATGCCCTTTGCAGTCAGGCAATCCAAACGCTTTGGGTAATTTACTCAAAGCCATCTGAAAATAATTTAAACTATCGATGAAGCAAATTTTGTGATAAACCATATGTATAATTTTACTACCGTTCAAAATCAATTCCGGTTCCAATTTTTTATTTTCGACAATGTAAACGAGAAGAAATTGCGCATCGTAAGATTTCGCGTTATGCGCTATGCAAACGATTTTAGAAAACTCTGTTCCTTCTTCGTCGCGCAAAACGTAATCTAAAAATTCTTTAACGGGGTTTTGCGAGAAAACCATTTCACGAACCCCGCACACAGGACAAAAGATTGCACTCGATAGATCAGAATTTTCGATACAGTAACTGCAAGCTTGCTGAATTACACACAAATTAGGTACGTGTTCGAAAATATTTTCACTACCTTGTAACTTTGTATCTTGACGACATTCGAAATCATAGAAAATGAACAAAGTCTTTTGTTCGTTAGCGATATCATTTTTGATCGGTCTAATATAGCATAAATGATTGATCGGTTTTTTTTCCAAGCAAATTTTACACATCGTTTCATGACAATTGTGTTTCAGTTTTGGATCCAATCTTCTGAAGCATTTTCCACACAGTTTAAATGTTTCACACACAGTGTTTGATTTCTTTTTTGAAATATTAAACGAATCTTTTTTCAAATGACGCTCGAAACAATCTTTTCCAAAAAACGAACGATTGCATTTATCACAATCAATTTTACCAGCGTCTTTATTAATTTCCTCACATCTGTTTTCATTGTAACAACTAGGACACCTGATTACACAACGATGATTTTTTAATCTTTCACACCCGACATTGCAAAGAGGACAGAAATTACGAACCGATAAAGCACCAGTCAGATTGAGGACCGATTCAAAATGAGAGTCATTATCGTAATATAAAATGTACAAAGTGTGTAACACATTTCCATACATTTCACTAGTTTTACACCTTCCATCGAAAAAAGGTGGATGGCCTTTTCCAAAATTTCCATATTCATAAATAACAAGTGCAAAACCTTTAGAAGCCAAATAAATTTGAAATTGTTCGATTTGTTCCATTCCACAGCCGTTGGAAGGAACGTTGACATTAGCATTTTTAACGAGACGCAAAGCTTCTTGTTTTTGAAACAAACATCTCGATTGTCTAATTTTATTCCAAAACGAGTGCAATTCTCCAGACCTGTTTTTTCCGCGCATCGCGTAAGCTTGAGCAGTAACGATCGAACGCGGCAAACACAAATTGTCATTGTTTGTTATACTCAAAATAGATCTTTTTTGTGCACTAGATATCGATAAGTGTTTTTTACCAGAACCTGAAACGCCTGAAACTATCGCACAAGATATATAAAATGGATGCTCTATTTCGATTTCAGCGTTACTCTGTACAGTTCTGAAAATAAGATCTGAAATCTGATTCGGAGTAAAATCGCGAACCGGACGAAACGATAGCCAAACTTTTCCCTGAGAAAATTTTTCCGAACTACACGTGATGCCTATATAATCGTCATCCTTGCAATCACGAGTCAAATTTTCGTGTAAACCGGAAACTGCCGTTTCTAACCATTTTTTTATGGAGATATTTTTACCCGGACTTCGTAATTTTACCGTTATCTCCCTACCGTGCGTTTTGAATCTTTTATAAAATTTTTTGCTTTCGCCAATTATATCATAGTATACCTCACCGTCGATTTCCGGTGACGATACTCTTCCGCCACCTTCCTGGTCGATTTCCATAGTTTCTTCCTCTTCTCTCTCTTCTTCTTCTTCTTCTTCACCGTTAATTTCCGCTTCAGATTCCGAGCTGTCAATCAAAACGGTCGAGATTGACCACTGGGTCGAAGAGGATTCGTTGCTATCTAAACAAAATGAACAATTTAATTGTAATAATTAACTCCTTTTTACTTGCGAGAATCAGATTTTCGATAAGAAGTTTTATGCATCTTTTTTATCTCGTGATACTTGATACATGTCTGTCATTCTTGTTAGAAAAAATACTCACCCTCGGTATGATTTTCAGTCGTTCTTTCTCGTATAATCACATCGTCGATAATACGAGGTCTCGAAGGACCAGGCTGCGGAGACGGAATTGGAGCTAGAAAATTACATCAAACGATAAAAATTAGCACCGAGTGTATTGCATTCGATATGAATAAAGAGTTGTATTTTATTTATACACACCTTCGACTTGTTCGTCAACTCCTGGTATAACGATTTGTAAAAACAGATCGTCCAAACCGTCGTTCATTATTCTATAATATTCTGTAAAACGAACCAAACAATTATATTTTCAATTTTACGTTATTTAAAAATCAGAAAATAAAAATAAATTACCTTCTTGTCGAATAATTTGTGCGTATCTATTTATGATTCCTGACGCACGCGGATAATTTTCGACATTTTTTTCAATTAACATTCTTCTCGCGTACCTAATAATCTCCGGTAAGTCGAGCAATCCTGTTTCAAAAGCGCGCACTATTTCGCAAGGTGTCATATTCCGTACAATGTATTTGAACCGATCTAATAAAACATTTTCATTTGAGCCCGCAATTTCTTCTGGAAAATGGCGACACGCGCGACTTAATTTTTGATTCCGGGCCGACACCCACTTTATCAATTTGAGTAGTCGGGATTCCATTGTTGATCAATCTAGGTCTTGTCAGTGTAAGGATCCGTTGCGAACTGAATCTCCGATTCGGCGACGATCTGTACGAGAGTCGGATTGCATACTCTGCAAAATTAAACTAAACAAAATCTAAGGAGTATGACTAATCTACGTTTCTTCTCGCGATGCTATATATTATTACAGAACTAGTCGTGTTTTTGTTTCATTAATTCTTCGTAAACGAATGAAATATTTTCCAACATTTTTGGATACTCAATGATATTTTCCCAGTTACGATAATGAGAATTATATTCTTCGTAAATCTCGAACAAACTAGACAATTGATCGCCTTCTAACTCTAAATTATAACCCAAATTATAAAATCTGGGATAGCGATCTTTCTCTTCTCGGGTCCAACTCGACCAAGATTTATAATTTTCGGGTCGTTCTTCTTCAGGTAAATTATTAAATTCTGCTTTTAACACTGCTGTCTCGTCACTAAGTTGTTTGATTTGCCGTCTGATTGTCCACTTTTTTTATTTAATCGCTGGATGATCCCGAAGCCAATTGATGAAAACTTCAAAAACCAAAGATGTAGCAGGGTGCGCCATTTTGTCGGAAAAAAGTTGTAGCTTACAATCACTCTCGAATGCAAAAGTAGAACTGATTGGAAGACGCGCACCGAAATATACCACTTTGAAACACGATATTCTGTAGATTGCAGTGCACTCGCGGAAGAAAACGTTATTCAAAATTAGTTTACAACGTACTCATTACTGGCCAATCTTTCGCAAACAGTTTCGATATATTCCAACATTTTAGAATATTCCGTATCAGGGTATTTCCTCTGAAGGTTGTAAATAATACAATTCTTGTCAATTTCTTTTTCCTCTTTCTTCAAAATCTCGTGTTGTGTATCTAATTCCTTCAATTTTTTCTTCAATTTTTCACGCTCTTCCTCGGATAAATTTTTTTCGAATCTAAGGTCGCAGTCTGCATAGAAGATTTCAAACACAACATCGATAATTTCCTCTTGCAATTCGTTCCATCTTTTTAAGATTTTATAATCTTTCTCTTTTACAAATTTCATGGAAGGTTGATCGCGGAGCCATTCGGCGAAAATTGAAAATACTAAATGCGTTTCAGGGTGTGCCATATTCTCTCGAATAAATTAACACGTCTCGTCTGATTGCGTTATTCGTACTATTCGAAAGACGTATCTTTGAGAGATGGAACAAATTTGTAATCTGATACGATTCAAAGCGATGACAATAAATATTTCACAACTACGTCATTTTTGTCCTTGAAATGTTTTAATTCGTTTTCGAATTGTTTTGTCTAACGCATGGGAATTAAAAACAAAAATTGAAATGCGATATTTTCAAAAATGATTACGATCCAAACTTCTAACAATTTGCCCTTGAAATACTTGGTCTTGTCGAATAATATAAACATTCCCCTTCTCTAATCTTTCCTGTAATTATGTTTAACTCTTTTCTTGTGATTTTTCCTTTCGTCAGAAGTGTTTCGAACTTCGTCAAAAATGCAGCTCGTATTCGATTGCCAAGGTTTCGTGGACGGGAAAAATAATTTTATCGCAAAAGAAATAGGTATAGTTTCTCTCGAAAACGATTGCAGCGTTGGTCATTGGATCGTTTCGACGCCATTTTTGTTTCGAAAATATTCCAATACAGACCCTCGAAATGAATGGGTGTCGCTGAATCATCACGGTTTGAAAATCTCCGACGAATGTTCGAAATTCAAATACGTGATTCGCTGCGTTCGCGAAATAGTGCGAGATGTTGATACAGTGTATGTTCGCGGTGCGTGCAAAGCTGAATTTTTACGTAAACGTTTTAAAATTGAAGCCATAGATTTAACGGACAATGCATACAATCCGCCGTTTGATAAAATGCCTACGATACCTGAAAAGTGCTTTCTTCACGCTAAACGTGATCAAAAGTACGCCTGCGCTTTGAACAACGCTTTGAAAATTAGACGTTGGATTCTGGAAGGTTCGCAAATTTTAGCAACGTGTGCAGATTTTGACCAAGTCGACGATGGTGGGGAGTGGTGAATTCTTCCTTCGTTTTTAGTTAAGAATAAAAGTTAGTCGTTGTTAATAAGCGGTGAAGAACGTTTCACATAGACAGAAAAAAATGAACAGTGTTGTGTCAAATCTTGTGGCTGCTAGGGTTTTCCCGTTGAACCAATCAAAATCCAAATTTGCAATTGTTGGATTGGAAAAGAAAAATGAATCGAATACCTGGCTTCCCTATGTGCACATCACAGGACAATTTTGGGTCGGAGTAGCATTAAATTCGGCAGAATGGAAAGAATTTGTAAAAAACTTTTACCACTGTGGAAATTATTTCCGCAACGAAACAGCGCTACAACAATTGAAGTTATCTTCATACAAAGCGATTAATTTTTCGGAATCGTACGAGAAGAGATGCATTTTGCTGCAAAGTTATGAAAGTGAGTAAATTTTTCAAATTAATTCTATCGATATCGCTTCTATAAAAAAATGTATACTTACCTTTTTTTTATTTTTGTCTCGTTACAGACAAATATGACAATCGTAAAAGCTATCCAGTGGCGCTACAGGAAAACACTTTTGACGGATTGGAGAAAATTGCTCATTGTATCTCGTTTTATTTAGACACGTTGAACGAAAACGAGCATGCTATAAACGAGTGCTGGGAACTGTTTCACGGTTTTCGGAGATATTTTTCAACCGATGTACGTCAAGAGGTTCAAAATTCAATGTCTCGAACACACCCGTGTTTTACTTCGAACGATTTTCTTTGCAAATTAATCTGCAGTGAATTTTATTTGTATTATAAAAACTCTGAAACGTGGGAGGATTATAAATCGTACTGAAAAAACTGTAATTTTCAACATGTAGTTTTTTAGATTAAGAAATAAATAAATTGTTAAGTGAAAAAATTAGGATTTATTTGTAGTTAAACCTTCATCAAACTTATATATAGCTATGGTGTAATTAAATTATTTCCATTAACGATTCAACGTTTATCGAGTGAACATCGATTTTTTCCTTCGTTGTATTTGATCTTGCATATTAGCATGAATTCATTATTTAAAAAAAATAATAAAGGCACGTTCACGGTGAACGATTCTGTGGCGTCTAGGGACGCAGTTTTTAGTCCGTATAGAAAAAAAACGTGTCGCGACTTGTCTTGCTTTCCGATTAAAAAAATTAAATCGCAATTGGTGGATAGAAATTTAGATTACAAGGAAGGATTTCCGAGTTTGTACGGGAATTATAAATCTAAAGTCAAGGAACCGAATGCATCACCAACGCCATCTTCCAAATCTTCGAGCACGGTATCGAGTACATGGGTTACGTCTATGTCAAATATTATTAAATAGATACGCAAATCATTTTTATTATCCATTAGTAAAAATGAGTTTGTTATTTCAACACCCTTTTACATCTATGATTTGCGGTCCTACTGGCTGCGGGAAAACTGTTTTTGTAAAAAACTTTTTACAACATTTGGCTTATGTGTGCGATGTGAAATTTGATAGGGTGTTGTTGTATTATGGCGAGTGGCAACCAACTTACACGAGTTTAATCAACGGGATAGAATTCAAAGAAGGTTTGCCGCAGTCTTCCGATTATTCGAGCGATAACGAAAGCAAAAAATTAGTCATCATTGACGATTTGATGCGTGAATCGTCAAACAGTTCGATTATTGATTTATTCACAAAAGGAAGTCATCATTGTAACGTTAGCGTGATTTATATTACACAAAATTTATTTCATCAAGGAAACGGTCAAAGAGACATTTCGCTAAACACAAACTATATCGTTTTGTTTAAAAATCCGCGAGATAGAGCTCAAATCTCTCACCTAGCGCGACAAATTTGCCCTGAAAATCCGAAATTCTTACAAGAAGTATATTACGATGCAACGCTAAAACCGCACGGTTATCTTTTGCTCGACTTGAAACAATCTACACCTGAAAATTGTAGATTTCGTACGTGTATATTTCCTTTCGATAAATATCAATACGTATATATACCGCGAAAAGATATAAAACGAGCGGAAAATTTGGACAGTGTGTCAGTCGTGAGATTATAATGGGAAAACAAGCGTCGCTTGGATCAAAGAGCGCAGCTATCTTATACGCATTGAACCACCTGAACAAAGAGCAGCGTAACGCGATACTCAGGAAAGCCGACTCGCAGCTGATTAAAAGTATATGTGAATGCGCGTTGAATGTACTAGCCGGTAATGTATCCGTAAACGTATCACAGAAGAGAAAATTACGAAAACACGCGAATTGTTTGCGAAAATTGGCTGAACCGCGGGGGACTTGGGCCGGTAAAAAAAGAATTATTGTTCAGAAAGGTGGATTTTTACCCGTGTTATTAAGTATTCTGACACCTTTACTTGTGAGCCTTATCGCTAAAAATGGAACACGCTAAAAAAATGATTCTCTTGCCTCGCGAAAGCATCGATAAATTAGAAGAGATGCAAAAAACAAAAAGGACTGTTCAAACGCCTGGAAACGAATCGAGCAGATTGGATTCGGAAATGAGCGACATTTTGAACTCTAAAGGAATGGACGATTCGGAAAAGTGGAAAATGTTTGAACAAACGCTTCAACGTTTTCTACGCTTGGCGGAGAACGCTCGTATCTTGCAAACGTCTTCAACGCAACAAGACGACGAGAAAATTAATAAAATAAAGGAGGACACACGGTTGAACGAGCAAATTATTATCGAAACTGTTCCTTTAAAATATCGGAACAAAGCAAAGCTTTTGTTAAATTCGTTAGCTAATGCGTCAGAAAATGTAATTTCTTGGGATAGAAAAGGTATTGTCACAATACAGGGTGAAGCGATTGTCGGATCGAATATTATCGATTTGATAAACGACGCAATGAGGTTAAGAAAAACTTCGAACCCTGCAGGTCGTGGGCAGTTTGCCCGTTTGCTTCATGAGATGAACATTCCCCGCGAATACGTGGGAAACAAAAATTTCTGGTTTTCGAGGACCGAAGGAACGAGCGTTGCTAGTTTAGCGGTACCAAATTTAACGAAAACCGGATCTTCGTCAGAGACCTCCTTCCCAAAAAGCGTCTATTCTGAAGACTCGGGGAGCGACCGATATCAAAGTGGTGCGAGTGATCACGAGGGAGAAAATAAAATCTGGCAAAATCTCAAATTGAAAAAGAAATGAGTATGGCTGGGTTAAAAAAAATTTATTACGATCCATCGCAGGCTGCAAGTTTTTCGGGTAAAAATAAATTAATTTCCCTAAATAGAAAAAAATTTTCAAAGGAAAAAATATCATCGTAGCTCGATAAACAAACCGTTTACAACAAACATAAACCTTTGAGAAAGCGATTTCAACACAGACCGTATACTGTGACTAATATCGACGACGTTTGGGAGTGTGATTTGATCGATGTAAAAAATATTAAAACATACAATAGGGACTATACGTTTCTTTTATCGGTCATAGACGTATTCAGTAAATATGCTTGGGTCGAACCGATGAAAAACAAATCGGGAAAGGCTGTAATTGAAGCGTTTACAAAGATTTTAAAACGAAGCGCGCCACGAATTCCAATACTGTTACAATGCGATCGAGGACTAGAATTCGTTAACGCTGATTTTCAAAATTTTCTGAAAAAGAATGACATTAGTTTCCGAACTGTACGTAATCCGGAAATTAAAGCAGCTATCGTGGAAAGGTTCAATCGAACGTTGAAAGACCGTATATGGCGTTATTTTACACACACGCGTTCGAAAAAATATACCGAAGTTTTGCAACGTCTTGTAGATTCGTACAACGAGTCTTTTCACAGGACGATTAAAACGGTACCTGCTAAAGTAACGATCGATAATGCAGAGGATGTGAGAAAAGTTCTTATGGAACGAATTAACAAAATACCTGTAAAAAAACCTAAATACGGAATTCAAGATCTCGTACGAATCAGTCAGGGAAAAGACGTCTTTACGAAAGGGTACAAGACTGGATTCACAGACGAGGTGTTTTGTGTTTCTCGCATTTTGGATCAACGTTCCCCGATCGTTTACCAACTCGTAGATTTGACGGGAGAGAAAATTGATGGCATTTTTTACACCGAAGAGTTGAGCAGTATTGGTACAAAATTGCCGAAACGTTTGTTACGTATAAATAAAATTATCGAATATAAAGGGCGTGGGAAAAGCAGGCGCGCTTTGGTTAATTGGAAAAGCTTACCCGAGGACTGCGTTAGTTGGATTTCTGTTTCAAAAATCGACGAGAAAAAATGAGATCGGAATTTTACATGACTCTGCCTAGTAACAGCAGTATGATGTACTTTCCTTATAATACCACGACAAATTATACCACGCGTTTGCCACACGAACTGCGTCTTTCCGGGGAGTGGGCTGTAGCCTTGACCGAGATACAATTTCCGCAAACAATTCCTCACATTCCCGCAAGTGGATCGGAAAATAAAATCGGCTTATGGGATATTGGGGAATACGAAACGATTACGTCATTGTCTGTAAAATCAGGCGTTTACAAAAATATGGAAACATTTTTGATGGAAATTAACGAAACTTTGAATATAAAAGATCATTTAAAATTCGAACTGGATACAGCGAGTCACGTTACGGTTAAGAAAATTTGCGAGTGTAATTCCGACCATCGTTTTATTTTGTCATCGCTCATGTGTAAAATCACAGGGTTCGATGGAAATCACGTGGATAGAAGCAGATTGTCGCAAAAGAACGATGAAGCGCGTTCCGATTATCCGGCGTCTTTAAGTAACGCATTGCCGAGTATGATGTTTGTTTATACAGATATTTGCGAAACTCATGTCACGGGGGATGTTCACTCGCCATTGTTGAGAGTCGTGCCCGTGGAAGTAGACCGGTACGTTTACGGATCCACGAAAATTTGCAGTTTTTCTTCTTTGAAATACATTCCTTTGCTGAAGCAAAATTTCGATACTATCGAAATACTTATAAGGGATGAAACCGGAGAAGCGATCGCATTCGATAACGGAACTCTGACAGTTACATTGCATTTCAAACGATTGGATTAATGGACGATAATCGTTATTATCAGACTGGTAACGGTCGTATCAAAATATTCTTTGGGGCAAAACACCAACGCGGTCACGGAATCGGTTCATTCCTTGGTGGACTCTTCAGAAGAGTTTTACCGCTCCTGAAAACAGGTGCAAAGTTTGCTGGTAAAGAAGCCGCGCTCGTAGGTAAAAATATTCTATCGGATATTGTAAACAACGTTCCGGTGAAAGAAGCGTTAAAAACTAGGGTTAAAGAATCGGCTAGGGGTTTGAAAAGAAGAGCGGAAGAAAAAATCGAACGTATTATGCGTGGGTCTGGAGTAAAAAGGAGAAAAATTGTCAAACGAAGTCATTCGAGTGTCGAAACTCGTAGAAGAAGGACTATCAGAAAGAAGAAGAAGAAGACCAGTGTAAGACAAAAAGTTGTTAGCAAAGGGAAAAATAAAAAAAGAAAAACAGTTAGACGTAAACAGGTGAAAAAACTCGTGAAAACTAGAGGTTTAAAAGATATTTTTACTAGTTAAAAATGTCTTTTTTACACGCGCATTCCTGCGAATGCATGAACAGCGAATTAGATTTGTTCACGCTACCGCCGACGCAAACGACTATAGAAAAAGGAAATTGGGTGCATTATAAACCAATTTCTTCCCTCACCGACGACGCACCTCTCGAATTTGTGGTTCCTGGAAACGGTGACGAATACATAGACTTGGCCCACACATTACTAAGTGTCAAAGTGCAGATGATTAAAAAAAAAGTAGACAAAGCTATTCATGCGGACGCTGGTCCTGTCAATAATTTATTGCATTCCTTGTTCAGTCAAGTGGATGTTTATCTGAATCAAAAAATGATTTCTCCCCCGAATAATGCTTACAATTACCGCAGTTATTTAGAAAATTTGTTAAACTATGGCTGCACGGCTAAAAATTCTCATCTGCAAAGCGGGTTGTAGTTTGCCGATGCAGCAGGTCATTTTGACGAGAGTAACAACAGCGGTTTAAAAAAACGAAAAGCATTCTTCGAGGGTGGGAAGACTGTAGATTTGTTGGGACATCTTCATTGTGACATTTTCAATCAAGACAAATTTTTATTGAACGGTGTTGAAATACGATTACGTTTGATATGTTCGAGAGACACTTTCTGTATAACCGATGCGGAAGACACGAGTGTTTTGCACGTCACAGAAGCCTCATTGTTAGTTCCCAAGGTGAAAATAAGTCCTGGTACATTGTTGGCGCATGCAAAAGCGTTGACGCATTCTACGGCAAAGTACCCCATGACGCGTGTGGAAGTGAAGGCTGTTGCCATCCACGGGGGTGTACATGGTGAAACGTTAGATAACGTTATTCTAGGACAATTACCTAAAAGAATAATTTTGGGGTTTGTCGACAATCAAGCATTCAACGGTACGCCAAAGAAAAATCCGTACAATTTTCAAAATTACGGAATAAATTATCTTGCTTTGTACGTTGACGGTGTAAAAAACCGTCGACAGCGTTGCAACCAGATTTTACAAAGGGTTTATACGTTGACGCGTATTATACATTATTCTCTGGCACAGGACTTCGTTTTTCCGATGACGGAAATTGTATAGAAAGATCCTTGTCCGCTAAAGGTTTTACTCTTTTCGCATTTGATTTAACACACGATATACCTGCAAACAACGAATTGCATTGGAACCACGTAAAACACGGAACCGTAAGGATCGAGGTTCGATTTGCCGAAGCTCTCACAGTAACTGTAAATTTTATAATTTACACAGAATACGACAACGTCTTGGAAATTGACGCAAGCAGACAAGTTATCGTTGATTATTCGGGATAAGCAGTATAAATCCTAAGAACGTTAAAGAAATCTGTCACTATCTCGATTGTATTCATCTTATGAACACACTCGAAATTTTGCATGCGATAAAAGATTTTTGCATGCGATAAAAAAAGTGCAGTGTAAGGGAATCTTTGCAGCTGATAAGATACCCGTTCATTGGTCGCGACCAGCCGCTTTGGTATTTAACACAGACGATTCCACCAAAAAGGAACTCTTTGGCTTTGCGTGTACGTCGATAAACATGGCCGCGGTACCTACTTTGACTCGTTTGGATTCCCTCCCGTCGTAAAAATCACGCGAAATCGATCCGAAGAAACTGCACCGTCGTCAAGTGGAACTCTTATCAACTTCAAGCTGAAAGCTCGAAAGTTTGCGGATAATATTGTGTCATGTTTTTGTTATGTGTAGTGATAATGATTATAATTTATTTCGCGATATCTTCAGCACCAATTTTCTATCCAATGACAAGATTGTTGCAGAATATTACGCTGAGTTTGCGCGAAAAACAGTGAAAAAATCATCGAATACACAATTTATTCAGAATTGCCGATCCAAGGACTGCGTATATTAGTGCATAAGATTAGCCATATTATCGGTCGAGTATCAAAATGTCATACGTCGTTGTAAATCAGATTGAACAATCGTTGCTAATAAAAGACATGAAAAAAATACTCGTTCGTATTTTATTTATTACGCTTAGTCTTTATCAATTCGATGGTTAGCGATAAGGAGCAGATATTACGCTCGGAAGTGCGAGATAATTGCAGCGAGAGTCGCCTAAACTCCACCTGTTAACGCGAGAAAAGTCACTCCCGATAACGAATCATCTTCATCTCCTCGTAATG
>JABFPD010000040.1:0-18574 GCA_022817545.1 Cremastobaeus sp. ZL-2020 | reverse complement strand
CGCATTTAACCCTTAAAGTATATTTGTCCATTTTAATAGACGCATGTTAATTCTTAAAATAATAAAAAAAATAATGTTTATTAATGAATTTAGGTAAAAACAAATGGCTTTATACATTAATTATGATTTAAACATTGAAAAAGTAAGCAATTAATTGGAAAATACGAGAAATTATTTAAAAAATGATAAAAAACGGCAAAAAAATGTTTTATTATATTTTTGGTAATATTTCATTCAAAATTACATAAACAATAAGAATCAATCAATATTATAGGTTAAGTAAGTTCCGAACATTTTGGTCAAATATTTTCAGTAGGTTATTTCGATAAACAGTTACGTTGGTTAAATTCAATAATACATTTTCTAATTATCAGTTTATTCTGACTCTGGACTCGAACCCTAATTTTACATGTTTAAATCAAAGTTTTATTATTATAAAGTATCAGAATTATAAGAATATTAAGTTTTGAACGCAGGATGTATCTTCAAAATACAGGTTAATTCGTAGAATCATATGCTTTCACACACGAATAATTTATTTCTAGTATATTTTTAATCTGATTTAAATTTGAAGTATTAGTGCGCAAAACGAAATTTACCAATCAGAATGCGAATAGTTTGGAAATGTATACAACAACAGAGGGCAATTTCAGACAGGTCATGTGATGTTTCTCTTAGGGGGACTTCTAATCCAAAAATCATGAATTTTGACGAAAACTTTTATCTCGTTTTTTGATACTCTCTTTCAAATAATAAAGCTAATTTTTTAAAATGCGCCAGGAACCTGTTCGAATTAATCTTTAAATTAAAATACCTCGGAATGTTATTTTTTCATGAATTGCAACTCTAAAATGTTTTCGGTAGCATAGTTTTCATCCGAATTTCATTAGATTCAAACTTTCTCCATTGAATTTTTTTAGTAACATTTAAATAAATGTTACTAAAAAATTTTCATTGTCGCTTTATAATTGTTTTGTAATAAATTTATAAACAAATAATTGAAAAAATAACTCAAAAAATATAATCTTTTTTACAATAGTAGGACAAAAGTCCCTGTTTTTCTCCACAAAATGTGTGGCAAAAGAGCTAGAATCCAAGCGAGTGCAAAAAAAGCAAGCGTAGAAAGTAACTTCATTTTTAACAATTATTGTTAAATAGTAAGAAAGCTATTTTTAATAAAATGCGTGTCAAATATTAAGAATATGAAGAGCATCATAAAGAAAATATTAACCAAATCGGTTGAATTGTGCAAAATGGAAATTTAGTTGAGAGTCCCCTGAAGAGGGTCAATGAATTATATAAAATATTTATTGTGGCATAAATTAATTAAGTTTATCTGTGGAAAAATAAGGGAACTTATTGTATATATTACCAAAAATTTAAAAATTTTGTAAAAGAAAAAGGTTTTTAGTTGAAACATATTTTAATTATTTTTGCTTTTTTATTTTGGCACTAAATATAAAATAAAATAAAACAAATTCGATTTTTCTGGTGTCATTTTTGTTTAAAATAGTATAATACTTTGAAATCTGAATGTTCATAATAAATTTTTTCGCGCGCCAAATAACCCCCGATGAAGGGTTTGAAATTTGTTTTAAGTTATATGTAATATTTTTAAACTTGTCTATCCTAAAATTATCATGTCATGTAATTTTCACATGAAAAGAGCGTGGTGTAATATAAATCATTAATATTACATCAGATTATATCCACTTTCATTTTCGGAATTATTTCATTCAATTTTATACAATTTTTTGGAATTATAGAATTGAATGCCAAAAAATTCATAATATTAACCCTAAAACACATACAACTTATTTTGAGTATCTTTGTCTTGCGCATGCAATGATCAATTTCATGTCTTTTTCATTGGGGTATATTTGTACCGCAGTTATGTGTTTTAGGGTTTAATTAATTTTAGGGTTAAGTTTAGGTTAAATTAATTTAGACATTAGAGATTTATACATACAGTTCAATTATGTAGTTTATGTAATTGCAATTTTTTTTAATTTTATATAATATTTTGGAATTATAGAACTGAATGCTGGAATATCCACGATATTAAATTTGAATAAATTGTATTTATTTTAAACCAAGCAGTTATAGTCTAAGTCTTAGACTATAACTGCTAGCTCTTAGACTCTAAGAGCTAGCGTCACATTAAATATAAATTAAATTGGTATAACATTAGTGATTTATACATCCAATACAATTTGAATTTTATGTAATTGAAATTTCATTTAATTTTATACAATTTTTTGGAATTATAGAACTGAATGCTGGAAACTCCATGCATTCATTCACTCCATTATTACCCCGTAGTTCCATTATTGTTCTCTTCCTCGGTGCTGTGTTCAAATATATTAATAATAATAGCCATATATTATGGCCATTTTATGCTCAAGGTAATAATAGCCAATAATAATATTAGCCAATAATATTAGCCGATAATATGACTATTATTTCATATAGTTTCATTTTTGTCCGCTCCCAAGTTGAATAAACCCTCTAAAAACCGTCTATTCACGATAAGCGGATTCCACTTAAAGCAAGTTGACTTCGGTTCAGAGGAGTGGAATCCACTTGCTTTAAGTGGAATCTGCTTACCTGGAGCAGATTCCACTGGTAGTGATGAGCAAAGCAAGACCAAGACCAAGACTCGGATAGTCTTGGTCTTGGTCTTGCAGCGGAAGTCTTGGTCTTGGTCTTGCAGATGTTATACGGTCTTGGTCTTGGTCTTGCTTGTTCTTGCATGCAAGACCAAGACCAAGACCAAGACCAAGACTTTTGTCTTGTTATTGAAAAATGAAAATCAAACTTCAATTGAACCTTGCCGAAAATTAAACATTAATTGTTATAACAAATATATATTTTTACATATTAATAACCTTCGTTTGTTGCATAGTATTATTATACTCAAAAGTAATTTCACTTTTCATTGGCTTAATACTTCATTTATTGAATTAAAAAAAAACAAATAATTGTATTTAAAATGTATGTACAATACGCGATACATTCAAATAATTATACGTAATTTATTTATTAATAACAGTATTTTACTCTCCAAAAAATAGAGACGGAAATCCATCTCCCTTGATGCGTACGATCTAGCACAAAAGTTACTACTTTAAACTCTGTATATATTTAGTTATTGTGTATCAATTCATGGGCGAATCACTTTAAATGTTAGCTTCAATGTCTTTTTTGTTTAAAACCTTTGGTACCAGATCATCGAATCCGTCAGTTCCAAACATGGATATATTGTCTGTATTTACACTCTGATATATGCTTCTTACGTTTCTTATTTTGTACCAAAAATGATACACTTAGTTTTTACAGTGCACTCAGAGTAAAATACTGTTATTAATAAATAAATTACGTATAATTATTTGAATGTATCGCGTATTGTACATACATTTTAAATACAATTATTTGTTTTTTTTTAAATTCAATAAATGAAGTATTAAGCCAATGAAAAGTGAAGTTACTTTTGTTTATAATAATACTATGCAACAAACGAAGGTTATTAATATGTAAAAATATATATTTGTTATAACAATTAATCTTTAATTTTCGGCAAGGTTCAATTGAAGTTTGATTTTCATTTTTCAATAACAAGACCAAGACTTGGTAATGCAAGAACAAGACCAAGACCGTATAACATTTGCAAGACCAAGACCAAGACTTCTGCTGCAAGACCAAGACCAAGACCAAGACTATCCAAGTCTTGGTCTTGGTCTGGCTTTGCTCATCACTACCGCCAAGGCAACACATAAGAGTTGCCACGGAGGATCCGCGGCGGTATCGCGATGGAACTTGGAAAAAAAATCGCTGTTTGCTGTGATCGAACCCGAGCCCCCGAAGTGAAAAGTTAGAAGCTTACCCACATAACCACGGATCCGACTTGACATTACGGCAACGATTTGTCTATAGAAATTACATAAAAATAAGAGACATCGTAATAATAATTATTTATAAAAAATCTAATTTCCGTTTTTTATTTTTAAACCAGAAGAGATAATTTTTTTCTGATTTATGTTGAGTATTCATTTGTAACTTACATCAATGAAAATTTTCGACTAATAATTTGAAACCATCATAAAGTGAAGTTTATTAACAGTTTTACTAAAACACTACTAAATATTATTAAAACATCGATGATATATCTTTGATTTATTCGTCAAAAATGTTTTATTTTATTGAAGTTTTAATGAAACTATACATAAAAGGGGGTAAGCTTCTAGCTTTTCACTTCGGGGGCTCGGGTTCAATCCCAGCAAATAGCGATTTTTTTATTTTTTCCAAGTTCCATCGCGCTACCGCCGCGGATCCTCTGCGGTAACTATAATGTGTTGCTTGGCGGTAAAATTTGCTGTGGAAAATGATGTGATATGCGTGATGCTGGGTTTCCGCCCGAGTAACCCGTAGGAGACTTGTGACTAATTAAAATACAGTTTTATTTTAATTTCTTTACTAATAGTTTTATTTCCATTTTTTAAAGAAATAACACTAGTAGATAACGTAATGAACAGGACTTCAGAGTTTTTGTTGCTATACATATAAAGGAAGATCCTAACCTTGATTTTACGTGAGAAAATGGTTTAAAATATTTTTACAGAAATCATATTTTTCTAGAGGGTAACAGTCCTTTTAAAATAATAGTATATTACGTCCGAGGGCGCCACCGCGCCCGAGGCCGATACGGTATTTTACGTGCCGGGCTGAGTGTCGAAACGTGGAACTTACGGCACTAGAGCCGTTTTACGGCTCGAGTTGTACGTTAGTTCCACGTTTCGCCGCTCAGTCAGGCACGTAAATATTATTTAATATTCTCATATAAGGAATCAGCTTATAATATTTGAATTAAATTAAACAATTTATTCTTTCCTTTTTATGTTATAAAATGAGAGAAATTATATAAGGACATTTAACCTTCACTTACCACACTTAGCCCCCCCCCCCAACTCTTTCGCTTCTACCTCACTGGGTTAACTGAACACGAAAAAATATGATTGCAAGTACTTTTCGTTTTATTTTTTACTTTATGACAAAATTTTAAGGATTTGAATCTTCAAAATTTGAATATAATGACCACCAATAATCATTATTTCTCCGCAGACAGGGCAATAATGATTATTTCCGTCCAAATTAAAAATACCGTATCGGCAATGGTAGCCGTATGTAGATAACGATGTTCTTAATTTGGACGGCAATAAAATATTTATGCCCCTCCGAAAACGGACAAAATTGGAAACACAGTGTAATACTGCTAACACTAGTATTACCCTGCGTTGCCAATATTGTCCTATTCCTTGGTTCATAAAATATTGTATCCCTAATAACACATATATTCTGAAAATGTTCTGAAAATATTTTTGAAAGAAAAAATATTTTCAGAACATTTTCAGAACATTTTCAAAATATATGTGCTATTAGGGATAAGTCTCGGGCACCAGTGGCGCCCTCGGTCATAATGTACTATTACAATTTCTGAAATTGGAAAAATCAATTTTTAAATGGCATACGGATTATATTTTTTAGTGCTTTGAAACAAAATTTTTTCTGATCTTATCGAAATTTGTCGCTTTATATCAACAACTAAAATTTCAGAAATTCGATTGGACGCGATTTTATATAATCATTAAATTTCTTTTTTTTAATTAGTGACACTAATATTATATAATAAATTCTCAAGTATATGCCAGAATCTTGTAATTTCCCGACTTTGATGCTTTTTCTTGTTGGTTATGTAACTGTATCTTGTTCGTAAATGTATTCTTTTTTATGAATAATTTAATTTGCAACAAAAATTTTTCCTATGATGTGAGAACTGTATATTTTCTCTCCTGCTGCTTTTTATTCAAATAACATATGTTCCTGTATTTTTGTGTGAAATTTAAATATATTTTAGTAACAACAATTTTGAAGAAATGTAAAACCGAGTATTAGCATGATAAAAATCAAGTGAATACTGTAATTACCTCGTTAAAAAATTAGTTAAAGGGTGTAATGTACAAAATTTGTATGGGATTTGCATTGATATGATATCTGGAGATTTCTTTCATTCATGCTATTAACAGCATGAATGAAAAAATTCTCCAGATACTCTTATTAATTGCAGCTGCAATTAATTATTGTAGTTGTAATTGCCAGATAACTTTCAAATATTGAACTTGAGTATAATTATGCAAATTAAGAAGACCCCAGTAAAAAAGATCATATATTGTCCATACATAAATAATATATTAACAATATATTATTTTCAAAATCATATATTGTCAATATATTAATAATATATGGACAATATATTATCAATATATTGTCAATATATTAATTATATATGTACAATATATTATCAATATATTGTCAATATATTAATTATATATAGACAATATATTGTTAATGTATTGCCAATATATGATCCTTTTTACTAGGGGATCTACATAAAAATGTTGGCAAACAAATGCACATGTCAAAATATGACTGGAGATATTTGATTTCAGAGAATTTTAATGTTGATGTTTTTGATTACCAGATTCGTACCCAGCTTCAACATCTGAAAGTAATCTGGCATTTGCAACTACACTTATGCCTTAAAATGACTTGCTCATCGGTGTGTCTTCGAACCCAGTATGTGACGTAAGCCAGATTCAACACTCTGCAGTTGCTGTTGATTAGTTAAAGGCATTTGCAATCAGTTCATGACAGTATTAAGAAATAGTTATAATTATTTTAAAGAAAAATTAACATGAACATTAATTATAGAATATTTTGACAATTAAAAATTTCAAGAAAAATATGTTTTGTATTTTTATGAATATTTATGTTTCAAACAGAATAAAAACAATTATTAAATGAGCAGACAGAACTATTGCACTGGAAATTAATGTATCAGCAGCAAATGTAGTGTTGAATATGGTTTACTTCATATACTTGGTTCAAAGAGATACCGAATCAAAAGCTATTTTAAGCTATAATTATAGTTGTAATTACCAGATTACTTTGAGATTTTGAACTTGAGTATAATTATACAAATTAAGAACATCTACATAAATAGTTGGTAAACATATGCACATGCCAAAATATGACTCTGGAGATATTTGATTCAGAGAATTTCTATAGCCTCCTGAGTGTCATCTGGACTTGAGCATTGTTTTACCAACTATTTTATGTTGATCTTCTTGATTTGCATATTCATACCCAGCTTCAACATCTGAAAGTAATCTGGAAATTACAACTACTAATTGTGGCTTAAAATGACTTGCTCATCGGTGTGTCTTCGAACCCAGTATGTGACGTAAGCCAGATTCAACACTCTGCAGTTGCTGTTGATTAGTTAAAGGCATTTGCAATCAGTTCATGATTGCAGTACACTGTTAGAAATGTTCTGAAATTTAAATCAATTTCAATTAATATTATATCATGAAATTTACTCTGTAGTTGCTAATGATTAGTTAAAATCAATTGCAATCAGTTTATGACTGTATGAAGGAACAGTTATAATTATCTTCAAGAAATATTAACATGAACTTTAATTATAGAATATTTTGATAATTAAAAATTTAAAGTAAAAAAAATGTTTTTACTTTTATGAATATTTTTATTTACTTTTATTATAAAATTACACTTTTTATTTACTGCGTATATAATAATATTATAAATTTTTCATGAGAAGCCTTTCAGTAGTACCAAAACATAAATTGGGGCGTTTAAATAAATAAATAGATATTAGTAAGAAATATACAGGTATTCTGCAGAAACTGTAAATGCAAATATTTTGAAAATACCAGACAATTATTCAACAGGTTATTTCTGCTTGCTAACATATATGTCAACTTAATTGAGTGGAGATTATAATCATAAGCATTATTTTCTTGTCAGAAACATTTTCTTTGCCAAAACGTTACAATGAAACACGTGTAATAGAACAGGATATCAGAGAGAATGAGTTACATCATGCTAAAGACTGATACTATTCCTGAGTAGAAAATTGAAACCTTTAGCCGACTTTCTATGTGTTAAAATTTATCAACCACCAGAAATATTAAAACTTTCGAATAAACTCAAAATGGTTGGAGCTTGTTTGGAGGAATATATATGGCAAAACTATCATTTATATATTTCTAAAAACACCATACTTATAAATAAAATTAACACGTTTTTATCACAACATATGTCAATAAATTATTACAATAAATTACACAACATAACTTTTGCAAATAACATATCTATTATCATGATTTGATAAGAAAAGAATTGATGTGTATGTTTAATTTAAGCCATAATTAATTTAACAGTAATATAGACTTTTTTATCTGATATGCTTATTTCTAAGAATATATTTTCATCTTTCCTTGTAAAAGTGAAACATATATATTAATATATATATGTTTCATATATATATGCTCATATATGACAACTTGATAAACATATGCATTTTAAATATGGATTTACATTCATCCATATATGGCCATACATGCACATACAATCAATCATATAAAATAATATAATATCCTTTCCCCCCAGAAAATAACGATTCCTCAACTCAGGTATACAAAAAATCAATTTGTACAAGTTTACGTACAAACTTTTATTGAAAATATTGTCACACCTCGTCTTCAAAGTTATGATAATTTTCAACTTCTAATCATTATTTTGTACAAAAATTAATGTACAATATGAGTCTGTTGAAAGGTATTTTGCACGGGTGTGATTTGACTGTACTTGCTACGTTCAAACATTTTCATTTGATTGTACACATTTATTGGATCTTGATTAGACTCTTGTTGTAAAAATTGTTATTAAACACAGTGCATTGACAGGATCTACATAAATATTGTCCACACAAAATGCTTTGTGTGCTTTACGGAATGAATAAACTTATCTGTATTTTAATTCGCTCTAATCATCCTATTAAAAATTCATAGTATACATTGCAATTATAGTTTAGGAAAAAACTAAACTAAAGAAAATAGTTTTCTTGATTTCGAATTGACTGTTTCGACCTGATACAATTTTTTTGTCACCTCGTCCGCCAAGTTGCACTTGATTGAACACTTCCATTTTTCAGCGTTTCAAGTCTTGATTTTTAAGGTGCTAATACCAACGTCAATATGAAATATGAAAATTAAACAGTTGTAGCCAAGCACTTTGAAATATAATCCAAAAAATAATTTTGGTATAGAATATTTTGACATTTCAAATACAAAAAGTAACAATAACCGCAACAAATTATTCTAATTGCTGCATAATTAGAAAACAACATTTAAAAATTAACGAGCCACGAATAAAGTTTCATTATTTTATAGTTAGTCGTTCACTTATAAAACTTATTTGGAACCATAACATAACATATTTTTTATGGAGCATATCATTCTAGTAAAATCTGAAAAAAATATTGTTTAACCATAAAATAATCTTATATATGATCCTATATCCGGAATTGGCATCTCATACTAGAATTCACTTCAAATCTTACATACATGAGATCTTATATGAGATGAGTAATAAAAGCTTATCATGTATCAAAAAATCACTCACAAATGTCAAGTGCATCTGTCTTGTTACTTTAAATATACTTAATTTTTTTTGAATGAATGCTTTAATTTAACTTGATAAACCATGAACATAATCAGAGATGAAATAAATCATAATTTTTAAATATTAAATAAAATATACCTATATTTATTTTTAAAAGTTCATTGTAACTATTTGCAAATTGTAGAAAAATCAACATTGTAATCATAACTTGCATATTATTTTTACTTTACAATTTACAGTGAAACCAATTAATAATTCAGGTGATGTAGCATACTCGTCACGTATATCTTGTTTGAATTTCAAATTAATGTTAAAAACTGTGAAAATCAATTACTCATTTTTTAAGGTTCTGACTTATTTTTCTTCTATGATCACATGAGTCGTGCACGTAACGGCATAATCCGAGTCATGTTTCAGTCCTCAGTCATAAAAGGAAATTTTTAAAAGAGTGGCAAATTTTTTCTACATGTTAATCAAAGTTGTTTAAAACAATTTATCACTGACTGATATAACTATCTGCATGTCAACTCTTTATATGTAATACATAAGATTCCCGTAATGGATAAACAAAATTAAAATGAACTATGGTACCAATCTATATATTAGTAAATAGTTTTAGCTTAATTGTCAGAATTAAGATTACCTCTAATTTTTCAAGCAGTCAAATAGTTAAGTAGATTGTTTAAATGTTGACAATATTTAAATAAATTCTACATTATGGAATATGAAAACGAAAGCACTGAGTTTTGTTTTGTTTATTAATTTTAATAACGTATGATATAGACCAACTATAAAAATTGTAGTGACAATAAAAAGTATTTGTAAATTGAAATACATAAAAATACCTAATGTTAAATATGTTTCTCCGTTTTGATTTCTTCTTAGAATCAGGTTTCCTGTTCAAACCCATCTTTCAAAGTTTAGATGTTGGAATAGCACAGCAGAAACCAAAAATCCTCTGTACACCAAACAATGTCAAATCTGTTGAAATCTCACAATCGTGAAATAATGAACGCACTTTTCTCTCCAAATTCGTTGAGACAACGTTAAAATCGCACAATAAACACAAGAAAGTAAAACATTAGATGTTTACAATCCTCAAACTTGAAGCATGAATATGGCTATTTTGTATTTTCATGCTTTTGGAAACGAAATCGATAATCGCTGTTTCGATATTTCAATATGGCTACCTTTTTGACCACACATCGATCCCAACCGCCACGATTACATTCACTCAATTTCGAATCTCGCCGAACAGAAGAGTTACTTTGTCTACCAGCCGTTCAAGTGATTTCAAAGTTGCGGTAAATTAAGTGGAAAAAGATGAGCCGTGAGTATAATAATTATTCAAACTTTGTATTATTATCGCTGATTTCAGGTTTGGTTTTTTCGTTTTTTTTTACTGAATAAAAATGAGTTTCAACTTGCCTTCAACTTATTTAATCAATGCCGATGAAAAGTATTTATTTATTTTTTCGCTTAATAATTTCAAACATAACGTATTTTAAGTATAAAGTCATTGGTGGACAATGGTTTTTTATAACTTAAATGTTTACAATACAGAATCTCTCAATTGTTGTAAATTATGAAGTAATCAAATCGATATTTGTATCATAAACCCAGTATATTTTGATAATTCCACGAACTTATATTTGCGTAATTTCTAGAATACCTTAGTTTCAAGAAACGTTTCGTAAATTCCGTAAATAAATTAATATTTACAATTTTTTATAAATGCAGAAATGTGGATAGTATATTTTGTATGCAAACTATTTACAAAGATGATTTTTTTAGATAATAAATTAATAATAGTAACAATTAGTAAATTTGAAATAAAAATAAATAAGTATATTAAATAAAAGTTTAATATACGTTAATATACATTACATTTATTATCGCTCATCTATTGCCTGTACTAATAATGAAAATTATTAAATTAATTTGCAAATATATTTTTCACGCCTCGAGTAGCGGACAAAAGTGGATGTTGGGGATTAACTCTTTAATTTCCTACAGTTTCTTTCTTCATGCGATGTTGGCACAACTGCAGTGTCGAACAGAACGACTCGCTGAACTCGTATCATATAAATTTCTCTTTCTTCATGTTCAAGTCTGTCGACGAGGTAAAACAAAAATTGTCTGCGACTAATATATGAATTGTAATCCGTCGAGATCAGCCTGATAACACTTAGGGAAAAGTTTGTTAGACAGCCGACAAACCCATTGTTATAAATGGAGTTCCTTCTTGTATAAAGGTATACATATATATATTATTTTTTTTTTTTTTTATTGGGAACTGACAAAGTTAGGTTAGGGCTATCTAACAAACCATATTATTAAATTTAATTATATGTTTATTTTTCAGGCGCCTTTATATATTCTATCTGAAGCCTGTAATTTTTCTTTGTACAATAAACAAACTTTTGTGAGAGTTACAAAGTTTTATTGACTGAATTTGCATACCCACGTGCCCACTGTGATAGAAATTTAACAGGTTATGGGCCCAGATTTATGTTGGAATGCAGTACATGGAATAAGGCCGGTGCAAATCAGACGTCGTAGAAACCGGTTTATGTAAAGTCAAGTCAAGCTGTCAGTCAGAGGGTCAGTCGTTGGAGACACAAAGTAACACCGTCAGGATATCGAAAGAGAATTCTTCAATCAACACAGCCAGTCAACAACCGAAATTCAACGTAGTCAACACGTCAGGTGAACAACGATACGTCTATGTCAGAGAGTCAGTAGCGACATACGTTTGATAGACTGTCACATTAGGTTTGTTATTGCAAAGAAACTTGGTCGGTATTGATATTATTGTTATTTCTATAAACCCCAAACACTTGTTAAAAATTGAGAACAAACTCTGTCATTCTTGATTTATAAAGTTTTGATTATTGTGATAGTTTTTTAGGTTAGGTCAAGTAGTAGAAATTAACAATAGTGTAAATCGGGTAATAGTAAACATCAGCATGGAGTCAATTAAATCTCATTTAGAAATGTTAATAGAGGATACACAAGGAAATGTTGATTTTGTATCTTGGAAATTCAAAATTGATCTAATACTCAAATCTAAAGAATTATTTAACGTAGTGACAGGTACAACTGTAAAGCCCGAAGGGGATGCAACGAATGAAAATGTAAAGAATTGGTTAAAGAAAGATTTAGAGGCACAAGCGATAATTGGGTTAAATGTCAGCAGTGCTATTGCTAAGAAAATTGTAACATGTCAAACAGCGAAACAAATGTTTGAAAAGTTAAATAATCTTTATGGTAAAAGATCTGATTTGTCATTGGAGGGTTTACAGAGAAAATTTTTTTCTTATGTTTACAATAATAATTTAACAGCTGTCCAGAATTGTATGGAGGTTGTACAGATTTCTGAGAACATGGCGAGTGAAGGTGAACAGATGCAAGATAGCTGGATTCTGACGAGGATTCTTGGCATTCTTCCTCCCAAACTACATCACTTCCGTACAGCGTGGGACAACCTTGGACAAGCAGATAAGACTATTGACAACATAATTGAGAGACTTAGGCTAGAAGAAGATCGACTTCAAGCAAATGAGCCGTCAAGAGACTCTACTTCACACAATGCACTCGTCGTCAAATCGAATAATAAGCTCGGACATCAGAAAGGAAACAAACAAGGAAACTCAAGTGTAAATTGTTTTAAATGTGGTCAATCAGGCCACATTAAGAAGTATTGTAGAAATAAGCCATGTGCGAAATACATAGCTTATTGTAAAGAAAATTATGGCTGCAACACTTGCGGGAAAAAGGGACACTTTGCTAGAGACTGTTGGAAGGGTAACAGTGACGGACAGAGAAACGAAACGACAGATAAAAATGAAAACAAACAAACTCAACGCAAAGCACTCATAACAGTGAGCTTATCCACAGCAAATTTTGAAAATGAAGAAATCAGACAGAAAGCGGAGCATTATTGGTACCAAGATTGTGCTGCCACGCAACATATGACGTCACACAGGGAATGGTTCACTGAATATGCTGAGTTGAAAGACTGCATTGAGGTAATTATTGGAGACTGTCACAAATTGAAAGGAGTTGGAATTGGAAGTATAAATCTGGAAGCATTTAATGGCAAGGAGTGGTACAAAGTATCCTTAGAGAATGTATTGTACGTTCCGAAACTGAAGTTTAACCTATTTTCAGTGAGCAAAATCTTGGACCGCGGATATCTACAGTCAGCTGATCGAGACAAGTCAATCTTCAGGACACCTGATCTTCGTGAGGTAGCGGTAATGGCAGAACGTGATGGCAACCTATTCAAGATGACATTACGTCAAGAAAAGTCAGAAAAGTGTCTTGTAACAACTTCTATCAGAACCTGGCATGATAGATTGGCTCACCAAAATATTCGACACGTTAAGGACATATTAGACAGACATAATATTAACTACAAAGATGACTGGAATAACCATATCTGTGAAGGTTGTGTACTCGGGAAGCAACATCGTGGATCACATCCAAACAACCCAAAGATTGCCAAGGAACCGTTGGATCTGATTCATGTAGATATGGGAGAAATGAGTACATATTCGTTGGGAGGAGCGAAATACTTTCTCCTATTCAAAGATGATCATTCTCATTTCAGAACCGTGTACTTTATGAAGACAAAAGACGAAGCAGCAGATAAGTTGGAAGTGTATCTCAAAATGGTAGAAAACCAGTTTGGTAGAAGCGTGAAAACCTTGAGATCCGATAACGGAACTGAAATTAAAAATTCAAAAACAAGAAATCTATTAGAGAAGTTGGGGGTTCTTCACACTTTTTCGAGCGCTTATACACCTGAGCAAAACGGTCGAATAGAACGAGAAATGAGAACCATCGTGGAATCAGCTAGGACTGCGATACACGCCAAAGGACTAGACGAAAACTTATGGGCAGAAGCAGTCAATTACGCAGTCACCACGATCAACCAGACAGGTACAAGTAGTATAAAAGGCAGAAGTCCAGCAGACTTGTGGTTTGGAAGGAAAAGTAACATACACAAACTCAGAGCTTTTGGTTGTGATTGTTATGTCTTGATCCCTGAACACAAGCGTTCCAAGTTAGAGAGAAAGTCAATGAAAGGTAAATTTGTAGGATACGACTTAAACTCACCATGTTACAGAATCTATTTACCGGATGAGCGAGATGTAGTCAGTTCAGATACTGTAATATTCGATGAGAAGAAAGAAGTCGGACCAAATCTGACAGAAGTAGGGATGGCAATTGAAGATGATGTGACCGAAGATTCAAATGAACAAGAAGTCAGATCAATGGCAGATGATGAAGATGAAAGCGGAGACTCTACCCATGAAGATCTACCCAGAACAGAAGATGAAAATCCACCACCATTGAGACCAGGACTGAGAGATCGGCGTGACATTCAAAGACCTGCAAGATTTTCAGACTATATCATGGGATACCTGGGAGGAAACAGACATGTCGACTCAGCTATGATTTGTGATGCGGAGAACATCTCTGTATCGGAAGCTATTAAGGACAAAAACTGGCATAATGCAATGAAACAAGAATTTGATTCCTTGAACAAGATGCAGACATGGAACTTGGTTCAGTGTCCAGAAGATGTAAAACCCTTAACTTCCAGATGGGTATTACAAGTAAAGGCTGATTCAAGGTTGAAAGCTAGACTTGTGGTACGGGGCTTTGAGCAGGAGGAGGGGATTGACTACTCCGAAACCTACAGCCCAGTAGCACGACATTCATCAATTCGTCTTGTCCTTAGTTATGCAGCATCCCAGAAAATGGTATTAGTTCCCTTCGATGTCACTACAGCCTTCTTACATGGTGAACTCGATGAAGATCTGTATATGTATCAGCCAGAAGGATTTGAAGATGGTACTAACAGAGTATGCAAGTTGAATAAAAGTCTATATGGATTGAAGCAGGCGCCCAGAAAATGGAACGAGAAGATTTCTGAATTTCTGGAATCCATTGGACTACAAAGTACAGATGATGACCCGTGTATCTTCTATAATGCAAGAAAGGACATCATTCTGACATTATTTGTGGATGATGGACTTATTGTTGGTAAAGACAAAATGAAGATTTATACGTTACTAGAGATGATCAACAAAAGGTTTGAACTTACCTTTAATAAACAACCACAGTCAAAGTTTCCCTACTTGGGAATGGATGTTAGGGTAAGTGCGACGGGAATTTCAGTTAATCAGGCCTCCTACACTAGGAGAATTCTACAACGTTTTGGCTATGACTCATCAAATTTTGTTTCCACGCCAATTGAGAAAGGTATCCTGACTGAGCAAGAAAACAGAGTAAACGACCAACCTCTGTCTACTACTACACCTTATCGTGAAGCTGTTGGCAGCTTACTCTACCTGGCAACCATATCACGTCCCGATATAAGCTTTGCTGTAAACTACCTGAGTCGCCAATGTAATCAGCCGATGATGAGCCATTGGAAATCAGTTAGAAGACTATTTCAGTACTTGAATGGAACTGTCGACTTTGGGATATATTTCAACGGCGGATCAGAGTTGGTAGCCTATACTGATTCTGACTATGGAGGAGATATGAAGTCTGGACACTCCACAACTGGGGTATTACTCATGAGAGGAGGACCTGTGGTTTGGTACTCACAAAAGCAACGACTTGTCGCCACATCAACGGCCGAAGCTGAGTACAGGGCTGCTGTATCTTCGATAGACGATATATGTTGGGTGAGGAGAATTGGATGTGAACTGGGAATCCTTGCGACGGAGGAGCCTACTACCTTGTACATTGATAATCAATCCGCTATACACATGCTCCTAAACTCACACGAAGGAAAAACGACAAAAGGGAAGAAACACATCGAAATATCAAGAAAATTCATTCAAGAGCATATCGGCAAAACTGTCAATCTCAAGCACATACAAAGCTCTGGACAGTTGGCAGATATTCTCACTAAACCCCTCAATCGACGAATCTTTGAACATATTAGAAATTATATAGTTAAGGAGGAGTGTTGGGGATTAACTCTTTAATTTCCTACAGTTTCTTTCTTCATGCGATGTTGGCACAACTGCAGTGTCGAACAGAACGACTCGCTGAACTCGTATCATATAAATTTCTCTTTCTTCATGTTCAAGTCTGTCGACGAGGTAAAACAAAAAATGTCTGCGACCAGAATATAAATTGTAATCCGTCGAGATCAGCCTGCTAAAACTTATAGAAAAGTTTGTTAGAGAGCCGACAAACCCATTGTTGTAAATGGAGTTCCTTTTTGTATAAAGGCGCCTTTATATATTCTATCTGAAGCCTGTAATTTTTCCTAGTACAATAAACAAACTTTTGTGAGAGTTACAAAGTTTTATTGACTGAATTTGCATACCCACATGCCCACTGTGATAGAAATTTAACATTGGAAAACTGCCGGAAATCAATATGCACTACCGATACCGTGTCGTCATATGCCTTTAATGCCGGACCAAACGTGTTGACTTAGGCGAATTTATAAAATAGATTGAGTGTTCTGAAAATATGTATGTAGTGGTTTTAGACTGTTTTAGATTTAGTAATGTTTCACTTTGAATCGTTCGACAAATACAACGAAAAACTTCAATTTTTCAAACAATTATATATATATAATATAGTGTATCAATTGCAGTACGTCTAAAATTGTAAGTAAATGTGACTTTAAAAATGGTATATTTTAGTAGGGAAATTTTAATTTCCCTATTTCTCCCGCTAATATTTCATGCCCGCGCCCCCATATAACATTACTAACGTTAAAACCGACATGTGAAACTCACTAAGGACAAAAATTGAATATTACAAATGGAATAGAACTTTCGGAAACTTGAAAAAATTTTCTGTGACTCACGCAGCTACCACCGGCTGCTCAAAATCACGATTTTGAGCAATTCTTTTTATTTAGCAGAAAAAATTGAGGTTCGGTAGCTCATATTTAGCTTAAATTTCAAATATTACCACATTACCACTGAACATATTCCCGTATCAAATTGTCGTGCTCAGCTCACCTCGTGTTAGCACCGACCACTTAAATATAGGCGTATTATCATTTAGTCCCGATTTTGAAGAAAAAATTTATGTTAAGCTTCTCGAAATCAGTTAAACATTTGAATTTGCCCTTTTTTCTACTGATAATAAATCTGTAATACATAGATAACTTTACCTTAATGCGTACTATCAAAATTTTAGTTGTAATTATCAATGATCAATATGTATAAATATATCTTTGATTATATTATTTAAAACAAAGTAATTTATATAAAGGAATTATATAAATTTTACGACGAAAAAACGAATTAGATTTATATAAAATGTATGTTCATTTCTATAATTATATTTACATAATTTTGATATAATATTTATATAAATTTTATAGAACTAGCGCAAATGCTCTGATGTTTACGTACATTTGAGTTCAACTACATTATATAAAAATCGTATCTTGCAATATTTTATTTAAAATTTCAAGTATATAGCGTAAAGACATTGGAGCTTCGTCCCAACTAAAAATGTCGGCTTTTTTTTAAAGTTTAGCTTCATTAGATTGAATTTTAATGTTTGAAGAAGATTCTGAAAACAATGGAATGGGTAACTGAAATTTGTTATGATGCGTTCGCCATTTAGGTAATAATGTAGCTGTATATGTAATTGTATAAGCTATTGTACTTATGCGAATATTATTTTTCACGGCTCTACTGCGGCGAAAAGTGGAACTATTCGCTTCCGCAGAGTGAAAACCGCGCTTTCGGGCTACGCCCTCAAGCGGTTTTCACTTTTAGGAGCGAAAGTTCCACTTTTCACGGCGCTGAAGCGCCGTGAAAAACAGCGCACCAGCCTCGGACGCAGTGACGCCCTCGGCGGTAATATAGGCGGAAAATTACTTATAGTAATGTTAATCGTTTTTTCACGGCTCTAGCGCGGCGAAAAGTGGAACTATTCGCTTCCACGGAGTGAAAACCGCGTTTTCGGGCTACGCCCTCAAGCGGTTTTCACTCCTAGGAGCGAAAGTACCACTTTTCACGGCGCTTCAGCG